>PITA01003087.1:9403-146102 GCA_004023965.1 Spilogale gracilis | reverse complement strand
GATGTGGTACATATATACAATGGAGTACTATGCCTCCATCAGAAAGGATGAATATCCAACTTTTGTAGCAACATGGACTGACTAGAAGAGATTATGCTGAGTGAAATAAGCCAAGAAGAGAAAGTCAAGTATCGCATGGTTTCACTTACTTGCGGTGCATGAGTGGTAAACTGGAGGACAGTGGGAGAAGGAAAATAAATGGGAACTAGGGTAATCCAGGGAGGGAAACGAAACAACAGAGACTTTAGACACAGAAACAAACTGAGGGACTTGGAGGGAGGGGGGTGGAGGGATGGGAGAGCCTGGTGGTGGGTACTGGGGACACCTAAAGCGGGGAGCACTGGGTGTGGGGAATGGGGAATGAATCTTGGAACACTGGAAAAAAAAATTTAGTAACAATAAAAAAAAATAAAGAAGGGGTTCACACACAAAAACGTTCAGAACCAAATGTGGGGTACTGCAGGCACATCGTATCAACTTCCGAGAGGTTTGCTTTGGAGAAGACATTCAGAATTATGCACATGGTACATTGGGGGGTGCACAACATGGCAGGGCTAGCCTTCCTAAGGTGGGGAAAGACTTCATAGAGGTGATTTCTAAATTGAGGTTTAGAAGATAAGAGCACACCCACCAGGTGGGCAGCAGAGGGGTGGGGTCAGGGCAGGAGAGGGCCTAGGAGGGAGGAGCAAAGAAAGGGAGAGTTCTTGGTAGAGAACACAAGGTACTGAGGAATGAAAGAGTATCATGTGGGATAGAGAGGTGGCAGACAGTACAGAGAGCTGGGCAGAGCCAGGTGAGAGAGTTTGAAGTATTTAGGTGGGTTTTTCAGAGACCCATTAAGGGACTCCATCCTAAGGAGGACATGATCACATCGATATGTCACATTCAGAATCATCACCTGGCAACTGTGGGGAGATTCAGGGGAAGTGTGTGATGGCAAATAAGGAAACACATTAGGAATCTCTTACTGCGTCTAGATTCAGTATCACAGGGCCTCACATAAGGGTACAGTAGGCTAGCATGGTTGGCCCACTTGGAAGTCACTTAATAAAGTTCCAGAACACCCCTAAGGCTTCCAGTGACTTTCTTCTAAAGGCATTCTCTGGCAAAAAGAGAATGCTTAGACTATGTGCAGACTCTGAAGGGCTAAGAGAGATAATATCCAGGAGCAACCCTCAACAATGAGGGATAGAAGTTGGTGGACGGATACTACTGTTCCCTCAACTCCAGGCAGACTGTTCTGAGGTGTGTTCTGTGCAGCCTGTCCGGAGGCACTTGTAGGACCTCCAGCAGTCCACAGTAATAGCTTGCTGTCCTCCTTCTCCACATTCACATTGTTCTTCCTGGGGTCACCTCTCAAATAAACCACTTCTACCCAGATCTGGTCTCAAGAACTGCTTTGAGAGAACATAGGTGGAAAAAGCTGTGAAAGAGGTGGGATTGCAGAATCTTGTCATTCATCAAACATGAAAGTGAAAGAATAGGAAGTATCAAGGATGATGTTAATTTTTCTTTTTACCATATATGGCTCATGGAAAGGTCTGCAGTTCTCAGAGATAGGAATGATGGAGGAAGAATAGACTGAGGAGAAGGACGTGATGACTTTGACACCGGACATGGGACACTAGACAGGGGTGTCTAATATGCAGTTGGAAATACAGAGGGAAAATTTATGGAGAGCGGGTCAGCCTGGTGGGTCTTACTTAAAATTATCAAGGATTTGGATGATAGTTCACACAAAAAATCTAGGGAACTCGAACCTAGCCTTTTTGAATAGAACATCTATGGAAGCCGCTGTCTTCCAGATTGGCCTTCTTCCTCCCCTAATTCTGATTCTGCTGCCTACTCCTAAACACTGCTTGCTCTGACTTTAGTGGAAGGTATATTCATGCCTAAATTTTTTTCCAGTAACAGAAAGTCAAAAATTTTACAATGATTGCCTGTAGATGTATTGACAAGAGTGTGTGCCTGCCTCGTCTTTCAATTTCTACAAGGGCAATATTATTTGTGGGGCAATTATGTTATTTATCATCCATATGGAGACACTTCTGAGAATAAAAGGAATCACTCTTCATAATTATATCTGGGCACTAGGCATAAATTGGGACTGTTTTTAGACAAGTGAAGGTATATTGCTGCACTAATTATCTCATTAAAGATGTAGAATACAAATATTTCTAAAAGTATGTAGATGTAGAAATGAGAGAGCAAGAGATAAGGCAGAGGGCAACAGAAAAAGGAGGAAAAGAAAGAGGGAAAGAGAGAAAGGCAATGAGGATTAGTTTTGAAAGACACATCTCTGCCTGGAACATCCTTTTTCCCTTTCTCTGTCTTTTTTTTTTTTTTTTCCCTGTATGCATGTAGTTTTTTTTTTTTTTTTAATCTTTTTCTTTTTTAAAAATATTTTTATTTATTTGATAGAGAGAAACACAGCCAGAGAGGGAACACAAGCAGGGGGAGTGAGAGAGGGAGAAGCAGGCTTTCCATAGAGCAGGGAGCCCAATGTGGGACTCAATCCCAGGTCTCCAGGATCATGACCTGAGCCTAAGGCAGTCGCCCTACCAACTGAGCCACCCAGGCGCCCCCCTTTTTTAAAAATCTTATTTAACTTTTTATTCCAGCTAGTATCCTGTATCCAGTATATACCAGTCAGTAAATAATGTTTGAATACACGAATTGGCAGATTCTCTTTTTTAAGTACTCCTGAAAATTCCATTTCCCAACCATTCATGAAATTCTTCCTCCACTGAAGTCCTGTGTCATTACTAGTTTTAATCGTCCAGTTAAATATTTGGTGAAATACTTTGCTGTTCTGTTGATCATTTTAGGCATGGTAATTTGGTCTCTACTACTCTATTGGACTGATCCTTTTAAAGTGCCCTGACTTTGGTATTTCCTTCTGTAAAATGGGGATAATTATAGTGTCCACCTCATAAGACTGTTGTGACAATTCAGTGAGCTAATAAATACAAAGAGCCTGACCCATAGTAAGGGCTCATTTGATGTTAATTATGTTGTTGCTTTTATTTTTTCAAAAGATTTTATTTATTTATTTGACAGAGAGATCACAAGTAGGCACAGAAGCAGGCAGAGAGAGAGGGGAGGAAGCAGGCTCCCTGCTGAGCGGAGAGCCTGATGCAGGCCTTAATTCCAGGACCCTGAGATCAGGACCTGAGCAGAGGCTTTAACCCATTGAGCCACCCAGGTGCCCTGTTGTTGCTTTTATTATCTCTTTTAGGACAGAGATGGAGCCATTACACTTATTACTATTTGGACAAAATATAGGTACTGCATTTGAATAACTTAAAAATATGGTAACCTGTATTTGGTAAAATGGTTTCACTGAATTAACTCAGTTCTTCATATGTGGTATACTCATGAATGGTATTCAGTGAATAGTGATACCAGATTTTAAAACTCTGTGTGTGTGTGTGTGTGTGTGTGTGTGTGTGTGAAATATGAGTGAAATAAACTAATTTCAATATTTGAAGCTATGTTTCTGGAATATTTAGTTATCTCTTCCCTTAAAATGGGAGCATATTGGCTGTAGCAAGGTGTTTGGGTGGGAACGCCTGAAATTTAAATCTCAAAACCTCATCCAAACTGATCTTCCATGAGTTTTCTAACAGTGAGAAAACTTTTTCCTCCATTACTAATGTTCTTATTTTTCTGGATTTCATAGCATAAGGGTTAAAATGAAAATGTGTCCTTCAACAGGTAGCATTGGCAGAATTTCTAACTTACGCAGAAATATGAAATTTAGGGGCACCTGGGTGGCTCAGTTGGTTAAGCGACTGCCTTCGATTCAGGTTCATGATCCCGGAGACCCGGGATCGAGTCCCACATCGGGCTCCCTGCTCGGCGGGAAGCCTGCTTCTCCCTCTCTCACTCCCCCTGCTTGTGTTCCCTCTCTGGCTGTGTTTCTCTCTGTCAAATAAATAAAATCTTAAAAAAAAAGAAATATGAAATTTAGCTGTTCTGAGGCAAGTATGTGAAAAGGACACTTATAGTGGGTGTTATCTCCCTGCTTGAAGAAACCCTCTTTTCCTCATGGCAGAGCTTGAACTGAAAAACCTTGTATTTTATGTCCACAATAGCCAAAGTATGGAAAAAACCTAGATGTTCATCAACAGATGAATGGATAAAGGAGATGTGGCATATATACACATAGGAATACTATGCAGCCATCAAAACCCCCAAACTCTTGTTATTTGCAACAACGTAGATGGAACTAGAGGGTATATTGCCAAGATAAATAATTCAATCAGAGAAGGATAATTATCATATGATCTCTCTTATATGAAGAATTTGAGAGGCAGGGTGGGGGATAGTGGGGGATAGGGAAGGGAAAAATGAAACAAGATGGGACTAAGGGAGGGAGACAAACCATAAGAGACTCTTAATCTCAGGAAACAAACTAAGGGTTGCTGGGGGGTGAGGGAGGGAGGAATGGGTGGCTGGGTTATGGACATTGGGGAGGGTATGTTCTATAGTGAGTGCTGTGAATTGTGTAAGACTGATGATTCACAGACCTGTATCCCTGAAGCAAATAATACATTATATGTTAATAATAAAACAAAACAAAACAGAAAACAAAACAAAACAAAAATTTTGGATTCTTTGTCCCTATTTTGAAAGTTCCTCATTCCAACTTTCTGCCCTTTCCCCTTTGAACACAATTTGAAACACAGTCATTGCCTGCTCCAGTTCTCTCATCTGTAATGGAGGCAAATGCCATGTTTTATGTTCTTTTTGACCCTTGTCATTCTTTCTCTCCCTTCCAACTTCCTCACTTGAAATGTGGGCAGTATTTTAATACTTGGAACATTGCCTCATTTTTGATTCACTATCATGCCTTCTTTTTTTTTAAGATTTTATTTATTTATTTGACAGAGAGAAACACAGCCAGAGAGGGAACACAAGCAGGGGGAGTGAGAGAGGGAGAAGCAGGCTTCCCACAGAGCAGGGAGCCCGATGTGGGGCTCGATCCCAGGTCTCAGGATCATGACCTGAGCCGAAGGCAGTCGCTTAACAACTGAGCCACCCAGGTGCCCCTTAATCATGCCTTCTTATTGGTCTAGGATTATTTTAGACTAGCTTGTCAATAGAAATATTTTATAATGATGGAAATGTTCTATATTTACAGTATCCAAAATGGTAGCCACTAGGCACATGTACTCCTGAGCATGTGAAATGGTGGTTAATGCAACTGAGAGCTGAATTTTTAAAAAAATATTTTACTTACTTGTCAGAGAGAGAATGAAAAAGCAGGGGGAGTGGCAGGCAAGAGGGAGAATCAGGTTCCCCACTGAACAGGGAACCCAATGTGGGATTTGATCCAAGGTTCATAATCTGAGCTGAAGATAGATGCCTAACTGACTGAGCCACCTGGGTGTCTCTGAAAGCTGAATTTTTAGCCTAATTTTATTTTAATTTAATTAATTTAAATCATCACAGGCAGCTGGTGATTACCATATTGGATAGTGAACTTACACTGTCTTTTCCTTCAAAGATTTAATCCAAATTATCGTTCCTAAGGAAAACATAAACAAAAATGAATAAAAATGCTGTTATTTATAGTCACAGTTACTGTTTATTTTTACCAATTTAATTTGGGAAATAACCTTCAGGTTCTTTTTACCTCCCCTCATCCCCACTGTTGCCACTATGGTCCAAGTTGTCATCAACTTTTTCTTTGATTTTTTACTGGAGGTTTCTACATGGCCATAGTTACACAGACTTTCTTTTAAATTTTATAAATGTGTCATGCTTCTTTCTGTCATGGAACCATTGCAGTGTCTCTAGAATTAATGCTGCCTGGAAAATCTCCAACTTTATCCCCCAGCTTCCCTGTCCTGCTCAATACCTTGTTGATCTCTCTGAGGATTTATTCAGACCTTAGCTCAAGTGCCACTTCCTTAAGGATACCTTACCTAATACCCTGCATCCTAGACCATATCTAGACTCATTATGCATTTTCATATCACTGTGTACTTCTCCTTTTGAAAATTCATCACAGTTGTAAATAATTATCTTTGATGTTGTCTCTGCTACTAAAACAGTAACTTCCATGAGGGCAGGAACCTGTGTTCATCAGAATTCTTGGTGTTTTATCCAGTATAGTTGGCCCTTAAACAACACAGGTTTGAACTTACACGTGGATTTTTTTTTTCAATAAATACAGTATAGTGCTGTGAATATATTTTCTCTTCCTTGTGACTTTTCTTTTCTCTAGCTTACTTCTTTGTAGGAATCTGGTATATAATATGTATAACATACAGAATATATGTTAGTTGTTTGTCTATATTAATAGTAAGTCTTCTTGTCAGCAGTAGGCTATTAGTAGTTAAGTTTTAGGGGAGTCAGAAGTTCTATGCAATTTTCAACTTTGTTGGGGGGTCAGTACCTCTAGCCCCCAGCATTGTTCAAGGATCAACTCTACATGCACACAGTAGGTGCTCAATCAATATACACTGATCCCTTAGTTACTTAACTGGAGGTAAAACGTAGGCTCTCGTTGCCTGGGGTTAATATCTGGATCAGAAAACTGGCGGGGAGATGAGTTTGGTAATTTGTCATTTCCATGTGAACTCAACTCTCAAAACAGTGAGTTTCTCTGTGAATAAAACAATAAGTTACTGGAATCTTGGAGTTTTCAAAACAAACGCTTGATGTAAACCTTTACACTCTTGTTATTGCAGCTGCAAACTGTCCAGCTGTTCGGTAATATTTTAAATGTGCTTGGAATTAAACATTTACTAATTTGAGTATTCCTCCCAAATGCATTTTTGTTTTTTAAAAAAATTGCAGTTAACTGACTAATATTATTCTAATGGTTATTGTTTTGTAGAATAGTGTTCTTCCAAGAGTTCTTGTCAGAGACTCTCACCAGTACCATTAATTGCTCATGGTTACTAATTTCCAAAGAGCCACACATCCTTCAGGAATAATCTTTGGAATCAGTTGTCCTTATTTATCTGGCATGACACCAGCCTACTAATTGTATTATTCAGAAGTGACACCTTTTCAATTTCCTTTGTTATTGTTCCCCAAACAAGGATTTGATGCTTTCCATGTGGAAGGGAAAATGAATGCTTCTGAACTTGTATGAGACTTTTTGTCTTTGCCTATTAATTGCTCAACTGACCTTGTAACTAGCTTCCTCTCTTTGATCTGATACTTTCTTATTTCGCGCTTGCAGATGTTTTAAAATGTTCCAGTGTTTTTCCCCCTGGGTAAACTAGATGCTTTGTGGTAGCTACTGACGTAATTTTCTTGGCCACCAGGGTTTAATTTGATATCTTTTCATAGCAAGTAGGACATTTAGATTGAGGTTGAGAAGGAATACCAGTCTACATGAATCTGCATTTTAGATATTCTTCATTGGATTGCCTTGTTAATGAGTAAATTTTTTTTTTCTAGAAGGAGGAAGAAAATACTATGTATATCCTGCAAAACAACTGATTTTACAAGTTTGCAATAAATATTCAAATTAAAGCTGTTTAAATATAAATTGCTTGAAGGAACTATGGCTTTTAAAGAATCTATTTATTTATTTATTTTAGATAGAGAGCCTGTGAGAGAGCACATGAGCAGGGGGAGGGGCCGAGGGAGAGCAAGAAAAAGATCTCAAGCAGACCCCATGCTGAGCATGGAGCCCTAGGCAGGGCTCTATCTCATGACTCTGAGACCATGACCTGAGCTGAAATCAAGAGTTGAATGCTTAACCAACTGAGTCACCCAGGTGCCCTTAGGAACTAAGCTTTTAAAGATTCAGAAAATTGATTTTAAAAGTATAGTTGTTCTTTGTCTTCAGGACATTTGGAATAAGTCATATCACATTTGGAAAAGTTTACTATGTAGTAAACATCCAAGAAATTATTGAAGTACATAAATTTTATTGAATGTAATAATTATAAAAATGTCATGAAATGTTTACATCCTTTATTAATTATTTTGAATAATCACTATCTAAGGTCATAGAAATTTATGGTTCTCTTTAATGAATGAACTAATTTAATTAAAGATATTTGACTTTTGCTTTTAGAATCATACCTCCTTTTTTTTCATTTCCTAAAGGAAATTGTAATATATTGTAGTTTATCAAGGATCAGACTTTAACCATCACCATTAAACAACAATTAAGAAATAGAAAATCAGTTTTTTGAATTATGGAGCAACTATTTACAGATAATAATAACAATAATAAAGATAGTCGTCACACATACTTGCTGGAAGAAAAAAATAGGAAAATAAAACCAAATTATATCTAAGTAAAGCAAAAGTACAGATTTTATATGAGCATCTGAAATAAAGAATTTCCTAAATTCTAACTCAAACACACACTGAAGTCATGATCAGTGTAACTGGAATATTCCAGTGTAAGAGTCAGAGGGTGCAGGACACCCCATGGTTGAGCCACTTCAGAGCCCTCTCTGGAGATGGGTGTTAGGCATTAAATTGTACAACCCCGAAGTGACAGTCACTAAATTTGGGAAATTGGTAGAAGGAGCCATTCAAAACCTATGCTATTAAAACCTGAGCTGTTGTAAATTTTCAAGTGACCATAAAAAAGTGGGTTCTAATTTCTTTTCTCTATTAAAATGTACCTGATAAGTGTCTTGAGACACATCTTGCCTTATTCTGGTATCTGTGTTTTGTATACCCGTTGGGAAGGCCAGCTACGCTACACAGAGTTAGAAAACTCAGTGCTGGGTGCCTGGGTGGCTCAGTGGGTTAAGCCTCTGCCTTCGGCTCAGGTCATGATCTCAGGGTCTTGGGATCCAGGCCTGCATCGGGCTCTCTTCTCCATGGGGAGCCTGCTTCCTCCTCTCTCTCTGCCTGCCTCTCTACCTGTTTGTGATCTCTCTCTCTGTCAAATAAATAAATAAAATCTTAAAAAAAAGAAAAAGAAAAGAAAACTCAGTGCTGTGCCTCAGGTGAAATCCTGGCCTTGTCCCTTAGTACCTTGGGCATGTCGCTTAGGCTCTGTGAAATTTAGCTACCAGTTTTATAAACCATAAGGATAATTACTCCTAATTCTTCAAATTCTTATTCAGATTAAATGAGATAATGCATGGATATACATCATGAATGTTCAGTAAATGCTGCTTTTGTTAGTTCTAATATTCCTTCCATAGACTTTGAGTGATTTTTCTTTGTCAGGCCTCCATCTCTTATTATCTTATTATCATCAGAAAGGGATGGTGGAGTGGGATGCCAGGGTGGCTCAGTCGATTAAGAGGCTACCTTCAGCTCAAGTCATGTGATCTCTGGGTCCTGGTATGGAGTCCTGCATTAGTCTCCCTGCTCAGCAGGGAGTCTGCTTCTTCCTCTGCCCCTCTACCCCCATCTCTTTCAAATAAATAAAGAAAATTAAGAAAGGAAGAAAGAAGGAGAGAAAGAAAGAAAGGAAGGAAGGAAGGAAGGAAGGAAGAAAGAAAGAAAAAGAAAGAAAGAAAGAAAGAAAGAAAGAAAGAAAGAAAGAAAGAAAGAAAGAAAGAAAGAAAGAAAGAAATGGAGTATTTGGAGTGTTAGCTTCAGTAAGTCTGCGTTTGCTAGTGCAGGGTCTAGTATGCAGGGCACCTGAATTTCTGAGAAGAAAAGCCATTAGAACCAGATTTGCTGCTTCTGCCAACAGAAGTAACTACTTTAACTTCATTAGCACAGTCCTGCAAATAGCTTATCAAGCCATCAGGACAGCAAAATTCTATTCAGCTGGGGTTATTTTTTCTTTTCTCCAAGGGGCACATTTTCCTGGAGATGCCACTTGCATCTTACAACTTGAGAGGGTCTCTCTGCTCAGTCCTGGGGCTTCCACACAGTTGATGGCCACACATCCCTCCTTACATTTGGCATCACAAAGGGAACTCAGTGGCTAGGCAAGGGTCTTGTGGTCATCTTGTCAACACAGGCCTCTTTTTCCCTAGGCTTCCCCCAAATTTCCATTAGGCCTCAAGCAGGAATCAGGAAACACAATGCAACCAGAATGTGCAGAATTTTTTTCAATTAAATTGTTTATTTGAGGTGACTGTAGATTTCCATGTATTCTAATGTAATGTAATGTAATGTAATATAATAGAGAAATAAAACCGAGAAAAACTGTGTACCTCATTACCCATAAATTTTACCAAGTTTCTCCCAATGGAAACATCTTGAAAAACTTAAGTACAGTGTCCAGAATATTACCACTGATAGAGTTGAGGCACAAAACAGTTTGATCACTACAAGGATTCCTCTTATTGACCTTCGTGACACACCATTTCCACTTCAGCCCTCGTTCATCCTTGACCTCTGGCAACTACTAAAATCTGTTTTCCATTTCTATAATTTTGTCATTTCAAGAATATTATACAATAATAATATAGCCTATGACCTTTTGGCACTGTGTTTTTCAACATTTCACAGGATGCCCTGAAGATTCATCCAAGATGCTGTGTGTATCAGTCAGTGGCTTGTCCCTTTTTATTGCTAAGTGGTATCCTGTGGTATGAATGTACCATGGTTTGTTTAACCATTCATCCATTGAAGGACACTTGAGTTCTTCCCAATATTAAGCTAATATGAATAAATCTCATGTGAATAGCCATATACAGGTTTTTATGTAAATCCAAGTTTTTATTTCTCTGCAGTAAATGTCCAATTGCAGAGGTGTATTTGGAGTTGCATGTTCTGTTTCATAAGAAACCGCCAAATGTTTTCCAGAGTTAGTGTACCATGTTATAGTCTACCAACAGGGTATAAAAGATTGAGTTTATCTGTATTCTTTCCAGCATTTGATGGTGGTACTACTTTTTTTTTTGGCTTCTGACAAGTGTGTGGTCATATCTCATTACTGTTTTATTTTGCATTTCCTCAGTAGCTAATGATGCTAAATATCTTTTGCAGATGGTATAAGATCTGGAAAGGACTGGGGGACCCATTTCAATGATTGAGTCCCAAATTAATTTATCTGAATGAGAGACAGGTCCTAGTTAGAAAGAGAGGGAGACAGAGGAGCGAGGGCAATTCATTCTGAATTCAGGGCTGTTAAATTCCATCCCAGTGATGTTTATACTAGATCCTACCTCTAGTGCGCATTAGAATTGATTTGCTTGCTCTGAGTGGTAAGGTAGAAGAGAATTGGGTGATAAGGCTGATAAAGAATGTACATTAAATAATCTAGCAATTGTGCTTGTATTTAACACATATCTGGTACATATTAGAAATTCAGTAATAATTGAATATTTTTGCATTGATTAAAGGAATATGTATATTTTATAGATGTAAAATGTGTGGATATATATATGATTATATATACCATACATATCATATTTTCCTAAGAAGTAAACATTTTTCCTTTCCTTAAAATAGTCACCTTAGAAGTTTATCTCCCCCTTTTAGAGCAGGAAATAAATAAAATCTAGCCTTTTTATCAAAAGAAAAAGAGAAAACATAAAACCATGTCTACGATCTATGCCTTAGGTCTCATATATTACTAGGGTTAATAATGGCGGGGGATTCGCTGATGAGGGAATTCACCCTCTTGATTTGCAGATGAGAAAACAGAAGCCATTGACTTAGAGGCATTTTACACCTCTTGAACATTTGAACTGGTTACCACAGAGAGAGAAGCAAGCTGTGGCACTGGGAGAAGTCTGGGGGTATGCTGAGGAGATAAGGCTCCAGCCTCTGAAGCATCACGAAGTAACTTATGGAAACAAGAACAATCCAGGTGAAGCGGGGGATTCCCAGAGGATGAGGGAAATATCTTGGGGGTTTTGAAAGGTTTAATTTTGAGCATTTGTATCTGACTATCCAAAGAATCGGGAGCTCGGTGTTCGAGAGGCTAATGCTAACTTCCTTGGTGCTGTTGCTGGAGGAAGACAAGGGGAGAGGATTGTGTGTGCTGTGGAGAATCACCTTCCATCCCATCTTCTTGGATAAAGCTGCACAGCAAAGCTGTTATTCTGCTCAATTCATTCCTTGATAACGATTGTGTTTATTACTTCATGTCCTGAAGCAAGACTAGCAGATGTAATAGCTGTTGAAAAAAAAATTAACTGGTATGATGACTGATTTATAGCTTAATCATAGCATAAATTATAACAGGAGACAGAGGGAATGGCTTCTTGGAAGCACTGCCTTTCTGTTGGAGTATAAAACCCTTGCTTCTTTTCCAGCTATTGTTAAATTTGCTAAAACTAAGGTTTGTGAGATATATAAACATCGCTTCTCCACCCTGAATCAAAATTGTGAATAATTCAGATACTAGCGGCAGGAAAGGGTCAGCTGTTGGCCTAAGGCCTTAAGTTCATGTCCCTTACAGACTCTGGGCTTGTCACAACTGCCCTTCAATCTCCTTGCTAATAGTATGGTGTACTTCAGTTACTGAACTGGTCACATAATTAGAAGCATACTCCTCTGGCTGGGAAGAAATCTGCTGGTACACTTTAAATTAAAGAAAACTGACTAGTTGTGCCAGGTTATATATTTTAATGAAGAAATTGTAGAAGGAACCCTTTCAAAAGTGTGATGGTGCACTCACTTTTCGTATAATATCAAGCATTCAAGCAGAACATTTCTCTTTTAACTCCCAGCCAAGACTCATCACTGTTGTGTAAATGAATTAAATGCAGTCAAAAGCCCCATCTGGTTGATAGGATAGAGTCAAATGGGATTTGAAGGTGTGGGCTCTATATGCACTTGCTTTGTCACATCTGGGCAGACCAGCACTGATGTCCAGTGAGAGAAGCAGGCATTTCTGCTTTCATCATTGTCATAAGCCCAAGTTTTATTTTTTAACCTCTTCTTTATTTGTTCTTTAAACAACAACAAACAATCTGGTGGTAGATCCATCTGACCTCATGGAGTCCAAAATGGCATCTCCCTTGTTCTTTCTCTCTGGCCGCTCCTTTATTTTTCTTCTTCTTTTTTTTTCTCTTTCATCTGGCTTCTCCACCCAAAAAGCCAAGGGAAGTGAGGTAACAATAACTTTGTTGCATTTCACCTGGCCCACCCAGAGAAAAGCTATTTCTAGCAAATGCGGAAAACCAAAGCCTTGTGGAACGCAACTGGCCCTTTAATCTAACATCCTCTGTGTGCTGCAGAGCCTAATGTTTAATTTAAAAAACAATCTGAAAATAGCATGAAAGGAAACGTGGAATTTGCATAGCTATATATATGTTTAAGATAGTCATAGTCGTTTTCGAAAACACTGTGTTTGAGAGCTGACCCTTTACTTGAAGTTGCCCGAATTTCATGGACTCTTCTGAGATAAGGAGTGTAATTTTCACTTGAGTGATGGTTGCTTTTTTACATAGCCATCCTGGTATCAGGGAGACAGATGTCAGATCCTGATGTTCTGGAAACTGAATGCTGATCTTCAGAGCTGTTTGAGGGACAATAATAATGAAGATGTGACTATTTCTAATAACTGTTGCATTGTCATACTTTTGAGAATCTAAAATCTCTTTTTCTTTTTCTGTATTTCTCCCTCTCTTGCCTTTTTCCTTTGTCATTTTTTTGGGGGGGGGACTTTCTCATTTTTCCTTCTTTTAAAAAAATCTTTATGTCTTCTTTATTTTCAGAGTTTAAATTGCACTGAAATCTTACTTTTTTGCAGGCGAAGCCTTGGTTTGTTTATTCTGGTTGCTTACAGATGAACTTTCTTCACCATGAAGCCCTTTTAGGCTGACTTCTATTTCCAAAGCTCTAAATTTAATAGCTGCAGAAGGCAACAGAAGTGTCTATCTTTCCAAGTTCTCTAGAAGTTTCATCATATTCAAAGGTGCCTTTTAAAAGAGTCTTACTGATAAGTGCTAGAAACCCACATGGGAAGCATAATATCCTCCCTGAATGAGGGTTGCTCGACAGGTCCAGGATGCAAGACAGAGAGGGTGCAGAGCTCATGGAGGGAATGATTTAAGGAAGGTTTATAACTAGTATGTAGATCTTTACAAAAGGGATTCTTATGTTGGGATCCACCAAAGTACCAGTGGATAGAAGTAAGGGCCTATGAACTTAGATAGGAAAAAAATAACTTCTTTATATTTCCTTTGCTTTAGTTGAAATGTAGCTTTTCCATCAACTATAAATATGGGGGAAAAAATTCCCAGGGTAATATCAGTACTCTGTCACATCCCATTACAGTTGTTGCAGATATCTCAAAATATCCTTTATCCTCATCATTACACTGAAATTGTGATAAATATTAAATCCACCACTAGATCTTTTTATTTAAAGCTGAGTAAAGGAGCACATATATTACTTTAACATAATTAAAATATTATAACTATTTCAGGATAATTGAAATTTTCAATTTCAGTTTCCTTAATAATCCTATACATCCCTCTGCATGTTATTAAATGCTCTTGAAGTCATTATTCTGAGAATGTGTCATTGGTTCCCACCAGACTACCAAATGATCCCATGGCCCAACAAAAGTTAAGGATCTTGGTTTGGAGATAAATGATTCTTCTAACTAGAACATTTGGGGAAGGGGAGAGGTTGTAGAAGAAGAGTAGAGGGTGGGACCATGGAACCTGGTTTGGGCCCAGCAGAGCTTCTGCTTGCCTCTGTTGGACCTGTGCCCAAGGCTAAACATCTGAATTGCCCTCACAAAATGCAGAGCAAAAGCAAAAAACCTAGGCTAGATAGTAGCATGTAGGAAAAATAACAAAAGAAAACAAAACAAAAATTTAAAAACTCACTGAAAGTCTCATAGCACAAAGGGGTTCTTATCGTTTCTTCCCACCCTTGTATAAACTTTTCCTGGTGCCTGTCCCCAAACTTTTTTTTTTTTTTAAGCAGTTTTAGGTACATTGTAGGAGACACTTATCTCCTTTGACATTACTTTGCACGAATCCTTGTAGGCACTGCTGCTGGACCATCGGCTGACCCTTTTAGAGAACTCACATGCTCCCAGTTGCCTGCCCAACTCTTTATTAATATTGTGGCAGTAGTCAAGGCCTGCTTGCCGTGAGGGGTAGTATGATCTCTGAAGTTGGTTTCGTTGCAAGACCTACATTAGCAGGGGTGAGGGATGTAAGTTGGTAGCCATTACATGTGCTAAATTGATTTGGGAAGTTAATAATTGAAATAAAGTAAGTCTAATGAGATACAGTGTTTCCCCAGAGTTTCTGTTAAAGTAATCTCATCAGAATAATATTGAGAAGAGGAGGCCTTGTCAGAAAAAAGCCTATTTTTTGCTTCTGTGGCAACCTGTTTCTGTAATGTGATAGGAAAGAAAAAGAAAGGAAGGAGGAACACAGGCAACAAATGTGGGAAGTGAAGTTTATGGACTGGAGGACAGGAATAGATTTTGCAGTCAAATGGAGATTAAGTTCAAATCCCAGCTCGTTAGCTTGCCCAGCTGTGTGATTAGGGGCATGTTACTTAATTTCTTTGAGCTTCAGTTCTACATCTACAAAACAGACACAATTGCAGTATAAACTTATAGAGTTATTATGAAAATTTGATGACATATGATATGCAGGGTGTTTGGCCCTGTGCCTGGTACCATGTAATAAGCACTTAATAGAGGATAGTTCCTGCAGGTGAGGTGCTGAGACTTGGTGAGTATGTCAGTAGGAAGAAGAGACAGACATGTGCAGCTGCCTGCCATCTTGACCCATATGCTGGGTTTTCCTTTGTGATCAGCCAGCCAGTCCTATCCTACTTGGAAGGGAGTGTTGTCTACATTGGGCTGTCAGCAGCGCGATTTTATTCTTTTAATCATCTTGGTTGCTTTACTGAATAACTGGTTTGACTCAGTTTTTCTAGCTAAAAAATCAGTGTCCTAATGATAGTTAATATCTACCTGTCTCACAAGCTGGACTGACTAGTGTGTATGTGAAGTCATGGTATTTCTTAAAGTGAGGAGAGTGACTTCACTACCCCTCTAATGAGGGTGTGAGCACTGAGGTAAATGTATTTATAGATGTGTATCTGTACCTGCGTTTTTTTTTTTTTTCTTTTCTACGTAGTACTACCTAGGTAATGTCTTAAATTGGATAATAATTTAAATGATAAATAAGATAATTCATGTGAAAGTCTTTGTAAATAGCAAAGCATTATTAAAAGCCAAAGCTTCAGTAATATTATTATTATTATTGTTGTTGTTGTTCAGAGTAAAAATAATTTGGTCATTGGGAAATGCCCTCTGGAATCCCTTTGCCTGTGGTCAAAGAAGAAGTTAAGACTCTCAGAGGATATGAGATCTCTAAGCTTTAGCCCTGGGTGACCATTAAAGAATCAGGAAGGTTCCTGAATGATTTAGAATTTCATCTAGCTCTTTTATGGGATAATATTCTAGGATTGACCCATAGTGAGCTTTCTTAATAATTATTTTTGGAAAATGATACTGAAAGTGGTTCATGGAGAGTATGGCAAATGAAATTTTGAGTGAACAGCAGATACCTCTTGCTTCTCCTCATAATTGAAGATATAAATCTCATTCATAGAATAGCACCTTTCCCAAATCTGTTTTTTTACTAAGGACTTTTTAAGATGTTCAGAGAACAGATAGCAACCCCCATAATGGTGTTTAACCTCCTACAGTGATTCTGTTTAGACCTGGACTAACTTGAAAATGAATCTTGCCTTGCCTCTAATGATCGGTGTATTTATTTAAGTCAATAAATATATTTTACACCTGTTATTATTTTACAGCTTAGATTAAGCTATTCTAAATTTGTTGTTATTGTTGTTAAAAGATGCTCAAGTGGTTTGATCATGGGAATAGAAACCTTTAATGTTTGCCATACTATTGTGTAAAAAGTGACTGGGTGAGATATTGGAAGGGAAACAGGGAATTAAGACATAACTCTACCTTTAAGAATAAGATCAACTCTTGTTTAAAAGATTGTTAGTATTTCATCACACCAGTGAGAAGAAATCAACTGGCTGCTGAATGCATGACTTTTACTTGCTTGTATCTATACTGGCATCCGCAGTGGCAGAAGGGCATATGTGCCCATGCCTGCAGGATGATTCACCCAGTGCAAGTTTCATGATGGTTATTATTAATAGTACGAGGCAAGTTGGCATGAACAGTTCCTGATTCAAAGTGATATTTTGCCTGTTTTAGAAATAGTTCAAGGAGATAACTTGTTGGCAGAGTAACTCTTGAGAAAGGGAAAGAAAGTTCTTTACCAAATTGGTGGCCAATATCCAGGCTTGGTTTGAAAACCATATTTTAAGAGCCTTATTTCTTGTGCTTGGCCAGAACAGCTCAGAGATGCTTAATTATAATTTGCTCCTTTTAAAGCCAAGATTTGGCTATACATTTGCGTTACTTTTATGCAAAACTGGGAGACGTTGATTTCTAGATTTTTTTTAGTGTTTAGTGTGATGATTTTAGTTTGATCATTTCCCTGTGGTTAGTGTAGAGAGAACTAAAGCCTTCTGTTCTGACTAAACAACCACAACACAAATAGGCTAAGAGACTAGGAAAATGCCAGGGCAAATTAAATGAAGAGTGCCATTTAGAGCAGCCAAGCTGAGGCATAGAGCTTAAAACCAGTGCTGCAGCATGGCCAAGAGATTTCTTAAGAGGCTTCATGGGACCTCTACATGAAGATCTAAAGTCAAAACTGTTTATATTAAGTCAGAAAAAATTTCGACTGCTATGTAACTCTGTTATGCTCTTCTGTTATCTTTACCTCTGTTTACCATTTTGATAACAATATCTTAATTTCATGAGGATCCATTCCTTCTTTATTTTCAGTCCCTGAGGTTTGGGTGGGACTGACTCACTCTCTCCCTATGCCCACCAGCCCTAGAGGCAATAACATAGCCCATATCTGACCATTAAGGACTACTATTCAGATCCGTTATAATCTATCATCCAATCAAAGAATGTTAGTTCCAGGACTTTTCCTAGAGATTTTAGAAAAGAGGTGCTATCCTTCTTCTAGGATAGATATACTGGCATAACACAAACCTGCCACTTCTGAAGACCTTTTTTTGTTACAACATGGAGAGAGTTCACCTGAGAATGAATCCAACCCAGAGGAAAGCAGAGTTGAGAGCTGGTGACAGGTGTATTTCTGATAAAACCTTTCAAATCATATTAAAGGAAGCTCTAAGTCCAGCTTTCTCTAGAGCCACAGGTGTAATTAATTGCTTTAGCTTTTTCACCTAAGCCAGTTTGAGTTGGGCTCCTGTTACTTGCAGTGAAGGATGCTCTGAATAACATACCATCTTTAACGGAGCCTCTGTATCTGTGAGCTGTTGCCACAATAATGCTGCCTCACAAAATACTTAAAAAGTCAGAGGCATCCAACAATAGTCATTTCTTTCTTATGCATTTCTAAGCTATCTGGGATGGGATTCGTCTAAACTGGGTTCAGCTGGGTTTGGTTTTAAGGTTGGGTCAAATTCGTTACATATATCTCTTAGCCTCTTTGGACCAGTTGCTCTTTGGGGCACATTGCTCTTTTCATGGTGCTGTCAGGAATGCCAGCCAGCAATACCAGCCACACTCGTTCAAGCCTTCGATTATGTGATTTTACTAACATTGCATTGGCCACATGAAGTAACTTGGCCAAATCCAGTACCAAACAGATGGGGAAAGACACTTTCCATGGAGGTGGGAAGAAGAAAGGGAATATTCAGTGAACAGTAGCCCTGAGTTGAAACCAGAAGAAATAAAGACTATTTATAAAATCATAAAATTCTTTTTTTCTTAAAGATTTTATTTATTTATTGGACAGAGAGAGATCACAAATAGGCAGAGAGGCAGGCAGAGAAAGGCGGGGAATGCTGAGCAGAGAGCCGGATGTGGGGCTCCATCCCAGGACCCTGAAATCATGACCTGAGCCAAAGGCAGAAGCTCAACCCTCTGAGCCACCCAGGTGCCCCCAAATCATAAAATTCTTAATCTACAGAGCTATATAGTAATAAACAATATAAAATATTTCAAACAAGTTAATGGAACAAGTGACTTTTTTTAAAAAAGATTTATTTATTTGACAGAGAGAGACACAGCAAAAGAGGGAACACAAGCAGGGAGAGTGGGAGAGGAAGAAGCAGGCTTCCAGCTGAACAGGGAGCCCAGTGCGAGGCTCAATCCCAGGTCCCTGGGATCATGATCCAAGCCAAAGGCAGACACTTAACTACGGAGCTACCCAGATGCCCCACAAATGACATTTTTTTGGCACCAAGAGTTATGTATTACTGAAAGATTCAGGCTTCTAATTTGTTTATAATATGAATGATGTCAAAATTAGTTTTGAGATAAGTAGAACATCACAAAAGTGCCTCCTTCTGACTAAAGAATTATTTCAGCCATATAGTTGTTAATTGATGTGGGCATTCAATGAGAATTTGCTTAATTTGATTTTGAAATTCTTGTATTACACAAAATGCAAATATTATGAACACCACATGGTATACAATTAAAGGAGAGTATCTGAATGCATCATCATAATAATGCCATTCTTTTAAGTGTCTCCTGTGTTTCAGGTACTTTATTAAATGAAGCTTAGTGATCTTAAGTAATGTGGACAGATTCCCAAATTTTGGTAAGAGCCAGAGAAAGGGAATAAACCTGAGTCTGTCTTATGTCAACACTCAAGCCATTATTCCATTATAGGAAGTTTAGGTTAGACAATGAGGATGAGCTGGCAGCTTATTAAGGGTGGTCATACGTCTTCAATTCTAGAAAATGCTACTGCATTGGTAAACATTGTTCCAGTCCTGCTTTAAAATAGAAAGTTGGATTAGGTGAAGAGGGGCTTGGTTAGAGAAGACAACCAGGGGAAGCAGCTTGGTACGTGGCGAACACTGTAGGATCTTGTGAGACTCAGTTGTTTTATGTTATGTACAATGGGGAAGAGAGTTGTTTCAACCTACAGTTCCATGATGAGGAGTTGATGCCATACAGTGTGACAAGATGATTATGTAACCTGTGGCTGAGGAAGCACAGTTGAAACATTCAATTAAAAAAAAACAAAAACAGACTAGTTCTGTACCCTGGAGATTTTATAACTGACCTCTCTTTAAAGACTGAATCTGATTATCTCTTGAAATCACTTTAACCTGTAGTTTTGGGGTTGTTTAGATTTCGGGACTTTTCTAATCATTTGATAAGATAAATTTTAAAGGGAGGCACTGTCCTTGTTTTCTGTGAATTCCCACGGTTGGTGTCCAGGCTGTCTAAATGATCACAGTTGAGCAGAAAAAGTTCCTGAGGAAACAGAAACATTAGGTTTCAGATTCCACACGGACTCATGTATCTGGATGCAAGCTTTCATAGCTAAAATCTTTGAATAGAAAACAGGATTTTTTTTTTTTACCTTTACTTTGAAAAGAGTTAACATTGGACTGTCGGATCAGTGTAAAGTAGCTGGAGGCAATAATGTAGATTACTCCCACTCAAGAAAATGAAGAGAGGAAAATATCTTCCCAGAATTTGTCATGTCTCTGCTGTACTATGTAACAGTTTATGAGTGATAATGTGGGTGACAGCCATGATAATATCTGTAATACAGTTAATATGTGAATATGATTCTGTTTATAAGGCACTTTTCAAACCAGGTAAGCACAACTTGGAAATAATTGCACAGAGAGGGATAATTCCAGACACGTGGAGGCATGATTCTGGATTCTAATTTGAGTGTGGAGACAATTAGATTTAAAGCATGTGCCTATTTTTCCTGGGCTGTGAAGGGGAAGAAAATCTTGATATATTTTTATAAATCTTCTTCTCTTTTATTTTTAGAATGGGAGGGTTGCTTTACTACTGGGTGAATGTACTGAGCAAAAACACAGGATTGGTTAACAATAAAAAGCCCAGAAAACAGAGTCAGGCACTACCCTCTGGCAGAAGGCCTGAGTGAATAGATAGGTACGCTGAGTGGCAACAAGGAGGTGATCTGTCAGAACATGAAATGAGAGGAATTCCAAAGTTACAGCCTTGCCCAAAGAATATCCAGCCTCCCACTTTTAAAGATTAATCCTGAGGACCTAGAAGGAGAGCATGGCGTTACTCTGGAGATATCTGCTCCAGAAGAGAGAAAGGTGGTTGAGGATCTCAGCTATTCTGAGTTTCATAGGCAGAGTGAAATGACCCAGCCATGCTTTTATTTTTGGAGCTTGAGCAACTCATTTAACCCTTCTTTCTCTGTTTTCTTTTCTTTTTTTTTCTTTTTTCCATTTGAGGAAATATAGGTGATGGGTTAAGTCAGTAGCTTTATAATTGTGAGCGTTGGAGCCCTTGTGGTTCTTGCAAACCTCAGAATATCTCAACACTCCCACAGATTTGGCAGACAAGTAGGACAAACGAAAGGGACTCTGTTCCCTATACCCCTTCACTTAGAATTCTTTCACATTTTGAGTTTTGCTGTATGACTCTGAACAACATCTTCTATATTTAACCTTGTTGGAAGCTAGTGTATTATATGGCTTTGAAATGTCCCTCTGGTTTTAATGTTTATGGTTATCTTGAGCACCAGAACCAGGTTTGAAATGTACTCATTCTCAAAAGAAACAAAGTCCAGTGTTATGAGCATCACATTAGGCCTTAAGGATAATGGAACAAAAAGATATCCCTGTCTTCAAGAATTTAATGTCAAATGAGGAGAAATACACAAAAATCCATCATTGTGCTACAACAAAGCTGTTGGTTAATGGAGGTCTGTGCCAAGAAGAGAGAGTCTGTAATGGCTAAGTTGTTTGAGTCTAGCTGAGAGAGAGAGGAAGCTTCAAAGAGAAGGAGATCTGTGAGCTGGGACTTGACAGTAAAGAGGTATGTACAAGCATGATTTAAAAGTGTAATTCATATCTTTCAGTCTTTTCCTTGAAATTCTCAAATGCTTCCCATCAGATTGTAACATCCAAACACTTTAGTATGGCTATAAGTTTGTTATGATGCCACACACTGTCTTCCTTAGACACTTACTCCTGTTCTTCTCCATGCTCATTATTCTTTCATGCTGGTTCCCCCCCCACCCCCCCCGTGGCTTTTATCTTAGCCATCCCTCTGGCTGAAATGCTTTTCCTTCAGGTTCTTCAGTAATGACTTCCTCATCACTCTGGTAATCAGAATAAACCAGTAATTACTTGTCAATATTTCCAGTTTTTCCTCCTTCTGTTTACAAGGGATTGATCATAATTCAGCATCCCCTTGAGGTTAGGAAATACTAGGTGACTTTTGGTAAATACCATGTAAGTGGAAGTGACACATGTGACTTTCAGGAAGAAGGGTGTGCTGTGTAGTGTGAAAATCTGTAGTGCTGTCTTCTGCCATCCAGACACTGGAAGTCTGTGCTCACACGGAAGAACAAATGCTGAGCCATTACTTATTGGACAAGTCACCGCACAATTTACCAGACCCATAGGAGGCTCTACTGAAGTGAGAAATAAACGTTTACTTTTGCCGTTAACATTTTAGGGGATGTTTGTTATCACAGTATAAGTTAGCCCATCCTGACTGATACAGATCCTTTCTAACTATTGGTCTTCAAGTTGCCACTTCCCCTTGACTACAAATTACTCTCTATCTCTATTTACATTTTTCTTACACTTACCTGAAAGTACGCTTATTTGCTGTCTGTATCTCTCCCGGAAGATACAAGCCTCATGAGAACAGATGTCTTATCTATCTTTTCCTATATCCCCACTCATTAGACAAGTTCCTGGTATAAAGTGAGCATTAAAGAATTATGGATAAATGGAAAACACAAAGTGTATCTGTATCACATAGGATGGTGTGGCTAGCCTCCAGAGAAAGGAAGCATATTTAGAAAGGCATGCATGAGAAAGCTTGAGTCAATGCCTCCCCCCACTTCAAGAAAAAAAAAAAAAAAAAAACTAGGGAAACAATTGTAAGGGATATAAGTTATTTATATAGTCTTTCTCAACTACCGTTTTGTAGATCTTAAACTCTAAATGTAACAATTATATAGGAATAGAGGCTTAATCTGAAATCTTAACAATTATTTATTGGTAAAGAAGTTAGATATTTTGGGGCACCTGGGTGGCTCAGTTGTTTGGGCGACTGCCTTCGGCTCAGGTCATGATCCCGGAGACCCAGGATCGAGTCCCACATCGGGCTCCCTGCTCAGCGGGAAGCCTGCTTCTCCCTCTCTCATTCCCCTTGCTTGTGTTCCCTCTCTCGCTGTGTTTCTCTCTGTCAAAAATCTTTTTAAAAAAAAGAAGTTAGATATTTTGTGCTGAGTTTATGATGTAGAATTCCAGTAATACAGTGAATATTAAGTGCTGTTTGTTGTTTGTTTTGAAAACAAGTTTGTTTGTTGTTGTGAAAGCAGGTGGCTCAGTTGGTTAAACATCTGACTCTTGGTTTCAGCTTAGGTCATGATTTCAAGGTAATGAAATTGAGCCTTCTGTCAGGCTCTGTGCTCAGTGGGGAGTTGGCTTGAGATTCTCTCTCTCCTCTACCCTGTCCCCACACCTGCTCTCTGTCTGTCCCTCTCTAAAATAAATAAATAAATAAATAAATATATTTTTAAAGAAAGTAAGTTCTATTGAAGTTTACTAGTCCAGTACCGCAGAAAAAATATGATGGTACCAGGGTCCCATCTGAGTCTTAGTTTGGAAACTAAGTCTTAGTTTCATTCATGTTGACATTATTTACCTCCAATACATTGTTTGAAAAATGTGTCATGTATAAGAACACAAAAGTGGAAGTGCTGAGTTCAGGTGGGTAAAATGTTTATTATAATTTCAAAACTAAGTGTGTAACCTACAGATGTAGGAAGAAATTTATTTTAAGAAGTATTAAGTTGCTGATATGACAAAGGAATTGAAATTATTTTTGAAATAAAGTATTCTGTTGTAATGGTATAGAATGGCTAGCCTTTCTGAAACAACTGCAGCGCTTTGAAGACTGTGGAGTCTGTGACGATCATTAGAATTTCTAATGTAGCATAAAGTTGTTTCCAAAAGAAAGCTCTAGCTTATTTCTCAACAGTAAGTTTTTTTTTTTTTTTAATGATTTTATTTATTTATTTGACAGAGGGAACACAAGCGGGGGAGTGAGAGAGGGAGAAGTAGGCTTCCTGCCGAGCAGGCAGCCCGATGTGGGGCTCGATCCCAGGAATCCATGATTATGACCTGAGATGAAGGCAGATGCTTAACGACTGAGCCACTCCGGTGCCCCTCAACAGTAAGTGTTGGATGAAGATCTTTAGAATAACTTTCCTCTTTTTGGAAGGTGTACTGTAGTGGTTAGCTTTGGATTTACCTAGCTTTATAAGCTGAGCTCTTTTTAGAGTTAGATCACAGCCCATTTGGGGACTTAAGGTACTGCCTGTTCCTACCTGTATTAAGAAATTTCAAGGGGTGCCTGGGTGATACAATTTGTTGAGCGTCACACTTTTGGTTTTGGCTCAGATCATGATCTCAGTTCATGCTCAGTGCAGAATCTGCTTGAAATTCTCTCTTCCTCTTCCTTTTCCCCTTCTGCTTGTGCTTTCTCTCTCTCAAATAAATAATCTTTAAAAAAGCTTCAAGATGATTAAAACCTTATGAAAAATTAAATAATTCGCATTATTGCCCAGTAAAATTCAGTATCATCAAGATAATTCTCCTAATAGAAACCCAGAGTCAATAAGGGTGTTATTCTACTTTTTCTAATTGCGAATATTCCCAAGTGAATTCTTTTGTTCCAGTACAACTTTTGGGCATCATATCATCATTCTCATTTGTCAACAAGGAGCTGTACAACATGGTACTATTTCAGTTTCTGTTGATAGATATACCTGCTTTTGCTTGGATCCATAGCAGAGATAAACTATGGAAACCGTCTCCTTTTTGCTTATCTTTTGCACTAGTGAGGATTTCAGTCTTTCTTCCTGGAAAATGTATGAACTGATGAAAGGAGTGAAATTCTCCATAGACACTAAGAAATATCCAAGAGCATGCAGAAAGTCCTTGTGCATATTGGACAGGGATAGACTCAGGGTTTGCTCAAAGCCAGTAGTCTGTTATCATTTTTTTCTTTTATAGGATTCTTTATGTGAGGGTGCTGTTTTCTTTTAAGATGATCCTTGCAAAAATTAGTAGAGAAGAGATTCCTGCCCAAGGGAACTCACACTATGAGAGATTCACAAGAGAGTACATAGCCGTGCATATGCGTAATTACACTGGCTGTCAGAGCGTAGGCAGATCATTTCATGAGAATATTGCCTTGTTTGTGAAGGCAGGAATGGATGTTCACTGTGGTAGCCTGGCATCCAGGAGATAAACTGGGGACAAAACAGGGGCGAGTCATGATGGCAGAGGTATTATATTCTTAGACACACTTGGAAGTTTATCTGGGCTTTGTCACCATCTTTGGAGGTTCCCCAAAGCCACTGCTGACGGGAAAATCCTAGGTGAACATGTTCACATAAGATGATGTTGCTTCAGTGTCTAAACTGACATTAAGTGGACAAAAAGGACTTGTGATTTAAGCTTATCTGACCATAGTCTTGTTCACATTTAAGCTAAGATACACAGTAACTGAAATCAATAAATATTAGGTGCTGTCATGTGCCATCCCAAACTATGGGATGTTACCATTGTAAAGTACTGTGACTGCATGCCCCAAGCTTGAGAGTTTTCTCTTATGGCCAAATATAGCTTTACCCATGACCATAGCAGACCAGAAGTACTAGATACTTGATATTCCCAGGAAGTGCTCTTGATAAATGACTTATAGGAGTTGGTACATAAACATCTCATATTTTTTTCTCCTTGCTGAAGTGGCTCTAAGGTGCATGTTTTACACTGATCCCCAGAGTTTCCCAGCAAGATTCAGTTCTAGTTTAATTGGTTGTCTTCGCTGTTTCACTTCCCCACATCTTTACTGATGTTTTCTAGTCACCTCTCAAATAAAATATACTGTCTCAAAGTACTCTTTTGAGGAAATCTAAATGAAGACAGAAGCAATAAGGTCAGGAGATTGAAGAGAGTGTTCAATTAGAACAACCAAAAGTCAGAAATGTTCAAGTTGAATTACTGGGGCAAATAAAATTTTAGAACTTCTCAAACTAGTTTGCATTGCAGAGAATGAAAGGATGAGCGGAGGGTGGCTATGAGATACCATACAGTAAAGAGAGCCAACCAGTCAGCCAGACTGCCTGATAACCTTCTGAAGGAATTGGTGTAGGAAGTGAGAAAATTAAGCTGTGGTAGGAAAAATGATGATGCATCTAAAACTTGGAATATAATAATGAAGAAAAAGGCTTAAAGTGCTTTGTGCCTATGTTGAAAGTGAATGGAAGATGCAATTCATTTGCACGCTCATGCTGCATGGAGTCTTATGTTGGATATCTTTACATTTCCTGCTTTTCAGTTTCTGCAGGAGTGGGATTGCATGGAGTTCTGAGTTGTGTGTTTTTATTCTTGTTTTTTAAACAGATGCTCACACTGTCAGTTTCCTGAGAGGAGGATGTTTTTATGAAGATGGAATTAGAGGATAGGCTTGAGATGGGCATACCAGTGTTCAGCCAGTGTGGTGTTATGGCACTTCTGAGTGCTAACTGCAGGTTTTCTTTTTTTAAGATTTTATTTATTTATTTGACAGAGAGAGAGAGTGAGCAGAAGTAGAGGGAGCAGCAGGCAGAGGAGGAGGGAGAAGCAATCTCCTCCCTGAACAGGGAACTCAATACGGGGCTCCATCCTAAGCCCGTGGGGGATCATGACTGGAACCGAAGGCAGACGCTTAACAACTGAGCCAGCCAGGAACTCCTAACTGCAAGTTTTCAATGCAGTGAGTTTCAAGAATGACTGTAGAAATGATTGGAGCCACTAGATAATGACTTTTTCATGGTCAGCTATAGGAGATGAATTAGGAGCAAACTTGTCATTACCAGGAGATTTTCCTGAGGTAACTGGTACATGAATTTAATAAGTAAAAAATTGAAGGACACCTGGGGAAAGAGAAGGAAAAGGACAGGAATGTGAGAATAGTAGAGAAGTATCAAAGATGGAGAGCCTCTTTGGTAAAGATGGCCAACCGATCATTCCTAAATCAATTGATCATGACAATTTTTCTCCTTGTCATCTCTTTTCTTTTTCTTCTGTTTTTTTTTTTTTTTTTTTACCCCCATGCCCACCCCAACCATCTTGATTGGAATTTAAATTTTTTTTCAAAATTTGTTAAAGAGCAACACTTATTAATTTTTTCCTTTAGAGTACACAAATGGATTAAAAAAACTCTTCAAAAGGAAGTAAATTAAGGAGGTTCTGATAAAAAATCCTGTTGGTTTATGACCACAAGAGGGTAGAAAGAGGAAAAAGAGTGACAAGAAATAAATTAAGCCCTGATATATCTTCTATGTATCTAAGAATTGTGATGTAATAAAGAGTTTAAAAGGGAGCCTTTGTTGAGTATTGAATTCATTCAAATTCTAGTGTTTTACTAAGCAGATTCTGGTAATTCTATCTAGAATTAACTGAATATGCCAGATTGACAAATAAATGACGAAGAATAACAGTAAAGTTGATAAAAACTAGCAATATCTTTTGGAGTGTCTCTTGTAAAAAACATGAATATATATTAAAAAAATATGTTCTGAACTATTTGCCATTTGACAGGGATGTGTAATTCAGTTTCGGTTTTAGTGGTCACTGCTATATTTGGAATAACTTCTTAAACTTCTGATGTTAAGTTTTCCCTTTATCTTGAATGTCTTTTGTTATTTTTAAAGTTCTTTAATTTCTTGATTTTTTATTAGGATAACTAATATTTCTTACTTTTTAATTAATTTTTTCTTCCTTTAGTTTGGCTGCTATACATTTTTTTTTTTTTTGGTTCATTTTGCTGTGGTTACCTTGTGGGTTTTTTTGTTTTTTTATTAAATATTTTATTTATTCACTTGACAAAGAGAGAGATCACAAGCAGGCAAGAGAGGTAGGCAGAGAGAGAGAGAGGAGGATGGATCCCAGAACCTTGAGATCATGACCTGAGCCGAAATCAGGGGCCCAACCCACTGAGCCACCCAGGCATCCTACCCTTGTGTTTTGAAATGATTTACCCATGTGACAAATCTAGAGTTAACTAGTATCTCAGTACTCCTCCAAAACAACATAAGCAGCTAAAAATAGCACTGATCAACTCCTTGCTATACTCCCTGCTTTTATTGTTTAGTTTTTCCTTGATTTCAAATACACTTATATTAGTAAGTATACAATTATCGTTATTTGCACTGACATGTGGTTACCATTTTGTATGTTGCATCCTGCTTTTTATCTGAGAGCATTTTCTCTTTTATTTGTAGAGTTTCCATTTAGTGCTTCTTAAGGTATGTATGCTCTTTAGTCATAGAACTTTTCTTTTTTTGGTATATTTTTTATTTCTACTTTTAGTTCTTTAAACCTTTCAAAAACATTTATTTTATAGACTTTTAGATTGCTTTATAACTTGTCTTTTTTAGGATGCTGATTATTTCATTTGATACTTTCAGTGATTCCCAATTAATGGTGAATGTTCTCTTATAATTTATAATTTTTAATTGTGAGTTCACTTTGAGAGAGACCATGGATCATAGATGTGTCAGTCAGGGCCCAGCAGTTTTGTGGTTTGAACCAGTACTGTCGATTGAGATTCTAACAATTTGCCTAGGATAGCACATTGAAACTGAAATTTTACACTTTTTGTGGTCGTATCACCATGTTGAGACTTGATTTCCAGCAAGACCAAAGGCCAAAACCTTTTATTAACATTTTTCTAGACTATCAAAACTTTTCTAGTATTCTATTCATTTAAAAAAAAAATGACTGATCTCTTACACCGCACACAAAGACAAATTCAAAATGGATGAAAGACCTCAATGTGAGGCAGGAATCCATCAAAATCCTGGAAGAGAACATATATAGTAACCTCCTTGACATCAGCCACAGCAACTTCTTTCAAGACATGTCTCCAAAGGCAAAGGAGACAAAAGCAAAAATGAACTTTTGGGACTTCATCAAAATAAAAGGCTTCTGCACAGCAAAGGAAATGGTCAACAAACCAAAGAGGCAACCCATGGAATGGGAGAGCATATTTGCAAATGACACTACAGACAAAGGGCTGATATCCAAGATCTATAAAGAACTACTCAAACTCAACACCCAAAAAGAAGATGAACACATCAAAAAATGGGCAAGAGACATGAAGAGGCACTTCTCCATAGAAGATATACAAATGGCTAACAGACACATGAAAAAATGTTCATCATCACTCGCTATCAGGGAAATTCAAATCAAAACCACACTGAGATGCCACCTTACACCAGTCAGAATGGCCAAAATTAACAAGTCAGGAAACAACAAGTATTGGAGAGGCTGCAAAGAAAGGCGAACCCTCTTACACTGTTGGTGGGAATGTAAGCTGGTGCAGCCACTTTGGAAAACAGTGTGGAGATTCCTTAAAAAATTAAAAATAGAACTACCCTATGACTCTGCAACTGCACTATTGGGTATTTACTCCAAAGATGCAGATGTATTGAAAAGAAAGGCCATATGTACCCCAATTCATAGCAGCAATGACCACAATCGCCAAACTGTGGAAAGAGCCAAGGTGCCCATCAACAGATGAATGGATAAAAAAGATGTGGTACATATATACAATGGAATATTACATCTCTATTAGAAAGAATGAATACCCAACTTTTGTAGCAACATAGACTGGATTGGAAGAGATTACGCTGAGTGAAATAAGCCAAGTAGAGAAAGTCAAGTATCACATGATTTCACTTACTTGTAGCGAATAAGGGGTAATATAGAGGACAGGAGGAGAAGGAAAGAAAATGGGAAGTAGGGTAACTCGGGGAGGGAAACGAAACATGAGAGACTCTGGACTCAGAAACAAATTAAGGATCTTGGAGGGGAGAGGGTGAGGGGATGGGAGAGCCTGGTGGTGGGTACTGAGGGCACGTATTGCATGGAGCACTGGATATAGGGCATAAACAATGGATCTTGGAACACTGAAAAAATAAAATAAAAGAAAAAGAAAGAAAGAAAAAAATTTAAAAATACATTTTTAACTGAAAAAAATCAGTATCACTCATTATGGTGTGCTTAAGAGGGAAACAAGTGATAGACCATTTGATTAATATATTTATGTAACATTAATTTAGTAGCCTGTTAGCTCTCAGGGTCAGAGACATAATCTTATTTTCTTTATGTATAAAAATTATCATCAATTGGGAACTTATTGTTTCAGATATTATTCTGGGTATATTAAATATATTGATGTTCATCTTTATATAATATACTCAATGTGGTTGTTATTCTTCTCCTTTGACAGATAAAAAATTAAGCTCAGAAGGACATATACTGTGTCTATATTCACATACTTTGCAAACTCGTCACAGAAGAGTACAGGTTAATGGAAACAACATATCACAGCATTTTAAGTAACAACTTGTCATATATTATTTTACTTTGGTATTATCCCAACTGAATTAATACAGACTAAGGAATTCTGTAAACTACTGTATCAAAAAAAAATTCCTGTTCAAAAGACTGCAGGAAGGCTGAAATTATAATTATTTGTTTGATCTCCTGAATACTCATACCATCTTTGTAGATTTCTAATCTTCATGACATTAACTAAACCAATCCATAATTTCCTCACTTTTTTCAAACAACATAATACCTGTAACATCCTTAAAAGTAGCATTTTGAAGAACTCATTTTTGGAAATGTTAAGTTTTTGCCATTCTTTCCATTCTCAAAACTGTCCTGTGATACTGAAAGACCAAGCTGGTATTTAGCAGTCATATTGTAAAACTGAGGGTGAAAGATGCAAGATTATATAATGATGGCCTCAAATGAAAATTCACAACTCCAGACAGCTAACTCATTACTACTGTGCTATCTGATGTTCAACAACAGTGTTTATTGATATATGCCATAAAAATACCAGCTTATTTAAAAACGCCCAACTGTATTTTTATATATATTGTGAGGATTTAGGATATTAGAAGAAATTATAAATTAGAGTGTACAGAGATTGTGGTTGATTATATTTCCAAATACGACCACTGTTATATATACTGCTCTTCATGCTATTCTTATAATATGAATTCAGGACTCTTCCCATTGAGCTGTGGGGTTCTGTGTTTCCTCCCCTTGAATCTATGAGCATGTGACTATGGCAAAGGTGATAATCTTTGATTTTTTCTTAAAGATTTTATTTATTTGACAGGGGGAGAGATTGCAAGTAGGCAGAGAGGCAGGCAGAGAGAGAGGAGGAAGGAGGCTCCCTGCTGAGCTTAGAGCCCCATGCCGGCTTCGATAATCTTTGATTTTTAAGGCTATATCATAAAAGGTGGTTGAACTTTCTCTTAGTTCCAGTAAGATGCTTGCTCTTGAATTCTAGCTGCCAGACTGTGAGGAAGCCCAGGACACCTGGAGAGGCCGTGTGTAGATTTCTGGCCAATGACTTGCAGTTTATAGCCAGCATGAACTGCCAGACATGTGAGTGAGGGATCCTTGAGTTAAGTCCAGCACTAGCCACCATTTGACTACAACAACATGAGAAACCCTGAGTAAGAACTTCTTACTGAGAATAGTTAACCCTCAGAACTGGGAAAGGATAATAAAATGATTTTTGTTGTTTTCTGCTTCTAGGTTTGAGAGTTTGTTACACAGCAACAGATGACTGATACAGAGATTAAAATCTTCAATAGAGACATTTGCATAGATCCCCTGAGAGAGGTTATTCTAATAAGACCCTCATACCATTCAGGACCTTGAAAATAGGTAGTATAGAAGTAGATTCTGGAATTAAATAAGAGACATTTGAAACTTTTCTCCCTTGATTTTAAAAATGATACATGTTTTGAAGATATGAAAAATTCAGGAGTGTACACAATGGAATTTTCTTAATTTAAATTTGCACAGGATTACAGTTAGCAATTTATGTTGTGATTTTCTCTATTAGTATTTCTGTGGTCTTCAGTAATCTACAATATCATATTTAATTGCTATTCATGTTTATGTAGTTCTTATAATGGCAATATAATATTTAATATTCCTTTTCTCATGTTTAATATTCTTGTTTTGTACATTTATTCTTTCAGTAAACATTTTCTGAGCTGTTTCTATGAGATAATAGAGGTAATAGTATGGGCACAAGACACATTCTAGTGGTTATGGTCCTAGTCATAATGAAAGTGTATGCTATTGGGTAGAACTGGGCAATAGACACTCAAACAAAAGCACAAATATGCACTTACAATGTGAAAAAATATTGTGAAGTGAGTGTACTGTATGCTGGGTTGGATAACTAATGGGGAGGGCATAAGGGAACATGAAGCTGAGAGTGAAAGCATGAGAAGTGATGGCTACTCAAAGTTATGGGGCAGAGTATTTGAAGAAGAGGTATTTGGGAGTTGTAAAGGTTCTGGTTAGGTGAACGGAAGTTACTGTGCAAAGAGTAGCTGTAATGAGGGAGGAGGAGTCAGCAGTGGCTTGTAGCATAGTTCAGTTAAACCCTTCTAGTTAGACATCCATGTTGTTTTTAGTTAGATAGGTTATAAACAATGCCGCAGGAAACATTATTATACATATTTTGTATCTGTGTTTACCTATATTCCTGTTTCTATAGAACAAGTTACTGGAAGTGAAACGGCTGAGCCAAACTGCTTTTTGTATGACTTCTTTAAAAAAAATAAAAGATTATTTATTTTAGAAAGAGAGCACATGAATGAGCAAGTGTGGGGATGGGGAGAGGGGCAGAGGGAGAAAGAGAGAGAATCCCAAGCAGACACTACGCTGAGCAGAGCCTAGCATGGGACTTGATCTCACAACCCTAAGATCACAACCTGAGCCAAAATCGAGAATTGGACACTTAATTGGCTGTACCATATAAGTGCACCTTGTATGGCTTTGATATATAGGATCCTCTAGAATTTTTATTCAAATTTAACTTAAGCTTTTCCTCCTCTCTTCCTCCTTTCCCTTACTTTATTCCTTACCTTCCCCTCTCTTTCTTCCTCTTCTTTTTCTTTCTCCTCACCTTCAGCTCATCTTTATTAGAAGAAATATTAAGAAAATGAAATTTAGTAATACAATTAACAGATAAATTTAATAGGAAGAAATGAGCTTTGATTTTCTGTCATGGCAATATTGACATCTTTTAATTATCCTTTAAAAACCAACCCTATATTTAACTTTTAAGAGACTTATCTACTGTTGTCCTCGGCCCTTTCTCCTACTTTTTTGGTCATTGTCTTCATTTTTCTTTCTCCTAATTTATTTCTTATTGACAATGAAATGGGGGATGCCTTTTAATACAGATACGTTGGGGATCTTGGTAGCTTCTCAATGCCACGTACATGGACTTTGGTTATGCCTTTTGAGTTGATTCCTAGAGATTAGTGATTTTGTAGGCTACACATGTTTTTGGAAAAGCACTGGGCAATCTTCCCTGTGCACAAGATGTATAAATGCATTTTAGAAACCCCTCAAGAATATTTGCTAAAACCCCAGACAGAAACATTTCAAGGAGATGGGAATAAAGAGCAGGAGCATTTGAGTCACAGTTGTTCTGTTGGGCATGTTCGCAAAATTGGCTCCTATCTAGCTAAACTTCCTCTCCAACAAACAATTGCTTCTCCGCAATGAATGGGATAAACATGTTCACATTGGAAATGTCTGCAGGTAAAACAAATAGTTCTTGGAAGGGCAGAGGCAAACTTAAGGGACTGTTTGCTGAAATGTTTGGAAAGCATTTGCCATTGTAGGCAAATTCATTGTCTGACCTGTATTGTTGATTCTTGTAAGCGAATAGGGGAGGAGCAGAGATTTTTATACTAAGTCAAAGGAACAAAAAGGGAGATATGTAATCTGTTAAGCATTGAACACATATAATTAATTCCTTCAAAACTAATTATTTGATTCTGAATTGAAAGGTTTTTTGGTTTTGTTTTTATTTTTTAGATAAGTGTAGGCATAGATCAGTATGAAAATTCCCAATGTTTCCTATGACTATATACTGGGATTTATTAATAAGTAGTATTTTCATTTGACAAAGAAAATGGACATAATTCTTAAGAAAGGAGTGAAGAATATTAAACTACATTATGGCCTGTTATTTGATTAAAATTCAGTCCAGTGAGAAATCTTACTGGTCAGCACTGCCTTGGGCCAGATGCAAGAATTATAAATTGGGGCCCTTTCCTCAAGACCCTGTACCGCCATCTGCCGGAAAATAATCATACCAATGATGAGTTTATTATATAGAAATACAAACCAATGATCATGTCATGGATAGTGCCCTCTATGGTTGTGCAACACATAACTTGCACAGTCATACACCATGGGCCTAGAGAGGTTAAAGTGGGCTTAATTAAATCATCTGGTAGAGGCTGATATTGAAGACACAGTGATGATAATACAAATTTTGAACTGAGAGGGTTGGATTTCCCCACTTATCCAAGTTGTAGGTAACATTATTCCATTTTGTGGGGTGCTAATGATTTGAGATGAATTGCTCATAATTTTTTCCAAATTCAAATATTGACTTATATGAAAACTGCTGTGGGAAAGAGAAAAGGATTATTGGAGGATCGGGGAGGGGTTATCTTTGTCAACACCCCTACAGAAGCCTTGGGTTGTGCTGGCCAATGTCTGTACTAATAATACATAAACTTCAGTGTTGGCAACAGGATAGGAAGTCTCCAGGAGGACAGCGTCTGCGAACCATTTTTTCCCTTTACCAAATGCTGGGCTGTAGGTAAAGTATAGATCTGAAAAGGGAGCCTGGTTAAATTAGGCAAAACTTTCAGGAAGCCAAGTAACAAATGACAACTTAATTAAATATAATTAAAACATTTTAGACCTTTTGAGCCCTCTTTCAACAGGCGATGATTGCAGCATGGGGAAAGGCCATAAGGAAAAGAGAGGCAAGGTGCTTTCATTTTCTTTTTTCTTACTTTTTGGTCTTAGCTATTTTTTTTTTCTCTTCACTATTAGAAATGCAGCTGGATCCTATTTATAATCCATTTTCACATTTGTTTGAATTAAAATCCCAGATTGTTGTGCTTTCAAGGTTAAATGTGCACAGCAGCCAACATTTATCCAGCCCTTTCAAGAGTTACTGGGTAACTGGGCTCCAGGAAGGGAAACTACGCCACACATTTCAGCCACAGGGAGGAGAGAGAGAAAACAGACCCAAACCAAAAACCTCTGACATCACTGTTGTTTGGAGAGAGATTGTTCTGCTCAGAATATGTGCTGCCTACTTAAAACTCTAATTATTCTAAATTACTTAAATTGGCTCTAATACCTGCATTTTATTATTTGATATTAAAGAACAAACCATTTTAAAAAGAAATTCATAATGCAATCAAAATACTGGCAGCAGATTCTCTCAGTAGAAGATTTGGTCTTGGAAATACCTATACTCCCTTCTCTACCACCTGAATTCTAATCTGAGAGCTGCCGTATGCTCTCCCCAAGTCTTTTCCAGTATCCTGTTTATGTCTAAATCCAATAGTCCAGCCATGCCAGCTTGTTACCACATGGAAAACTCCATTGCTCAGAGAAAGTTATGAATCCCTATATTCTTTATGCTTTAAGATCCACCATGACATCTCAAAGTAATTGCCAGGTAAACCGACCAGATGGTTTTTGGAGGACGAGGAATAGACTAATAATTTCCATTAGCATAATATTGTTATTATAAAGATTTAACGACCTCAGCGATGTGGTGCCCTGTACTGGTGGAAAGTTTATGAGCCAGAAATAAAATAATACTTATGGGTACCCCTGAGGCCATTTGAGAGAAGTACTAGAGAGATTAATGAGATCTCAGGTCTCTTCCTCTCCTAACAGAAATGTTCTTATTTGAGCTGAGCTAAGCGATCTGGGGTGGGACATGGTAGATGCACAGCAGACTGAGAGGTAGAGTTCATTTCCAGTCCTAGCTCTGCTGCTACAGTTCAGATTATAATCAGGGCTCTGATCTGGTTTCAGACTGTCCAGGTTTCAGTTCTGATTCCATTCTTCACTGGCTGGAGTACCTTGAGCATGTTGCTTAAACTCTGTGTGCCCCAGTTTTCTACACCTGCAAAATGGCTATAATAACAGTACCTCAATAAATGATTGTCACGTGGGATGAGGTAATCATGGCAAAAGTGGGGAGAACAGTGCCAGTGACATAGTAAAGACACAGTGAATATTAATTATTATTTTTACTTTTACAATTATAAGCTTTTAAGCAAGTCATCTAACTGTGTTGGACCTCAGCTTCCTTAACAGTGAAATGAAAGAAGTTGACCTAACTATGGAATTCTGAGACTCACTGACCTAGAATCCTGATGTAATTACAAACTACTCTCTGTTTCAAAATTGGAGTGTGATTTTGTTCTTTGAAACCTATCACCAGACTTTAGAAATGAGGTGTAACATATAGGAGGTGTTAACTGTTAGAATAAGAGTTCAAAAGAAGGGTCATTGAGAGGAAGAGGCTCCTATGAGGGGACAGAAAGGATGGTGGGTCTCTCTCTGCCTTGTACTAACCTGTTTCTCCCTTACCTAGGGCAGGTTGGCAGGGCGGTGGGTGGCGGTGGGGGCCCGGAGGCAGTTGGTCATGGAGAGAAGAGGTAATTAGTTTAGTTTTCACAGGGGCCTACAGAAGGATTGTTTAGGTCGGTCCTCTTTAGTCATCAGATGAAAGCACGCATCCTTCTCTGACATGGAAGCAGAATTCTCATTTTGCTCTTTTGTCTATAGAAAAGGAGAGGACCTTTTGGAAATACAGGGAAATGAATCAGGTAGCTGATTCCTGGTTTGGATAACTCTGTCTTTTGAGCCCTACCAGTTGCCTGTGTCTTATAGTACAAGTAACATATGCCCCTTGTTTTTACAAGGATTATTTTGATTTCTAGTTGTCTGACCATAATCAATCAGTGTAGTTGATTATACTCTGGGGGGATTCAGTTGAACAATCCATTAAGCCATTGACTCCTCTGTCTTCTACCCACAGAGCAATTGTTCTTTTTTCCCAGGAGGAAGAGAAAGTGCCCTTTTGCCTCCCAGTTGACTTCAGTACACAAGTTATCTGTAGCTGCCCTGATGAAGAACACAAGTGTTCTTGTCTTTGCATTAGGGCATGCATCTTGAGGACAACTTTGAGTTTTGGGAGCCTTTACACTCACTGGCGGGATAGATGAGACCACATTCTTTCAAAACAGCCTCTCTTGTGTGGGGGCAAAACCACAAATTGGTATCTCTGTTCTCTGTCAAAAATGTCCTTTTCCTCTTGCCCTATTCCCAGGAAAGCAACACATTAATAAATGGAGGCAAGGGTCCTTAAAGTTTCTTATTAGCATGCTGCCTGATTTCCTTAAGAAGCAATGCTGATTTTTTTTCTTATTTTACTTATAAGTTATGTGTAATTCATATGGATAACTTAAATATCTTTAAACCAACTAGCTTTATATCAGTAGTATTTCTGTCTTTAGCTACAAGAGCAGGACTCAGGAATCTTCTGTTTGAAGTCACCATCAGCATTTCAGTATTTGCAGTTTAGTCTGTGTGGTTCTATTCAGGTTAAACACTCAGCCCGGTGAAATTACAGCTGTTCATTTCCTACTCAAACAAACTAAATACAAGAGATACAAGAGACAGAATGAAGATAATTCCTCAATGGACCAAGATAAGCTGGTTGGTAAGGGGAAAGATAGTCTTAAGCCTGTTCTGATTCTTTCTGGTTTTATCTTTGCTACTCTTGGTGGTGGACCTTAGTTCTTAAAGTTGAATGATTTCTATCTTTCTCTCACACCTGGGGCAGTTCAGTAACAGGGTCGAAGGTACTCTAATAATCTCTTCATCATGTGTATGTCCTGGATATGTTAGGAGGCAGGAAAGAGATGCAGAAGGGATGGCCTTAGAGGGAAGCAGGGTGGGGGTTATTTTTGTGAGAAAATCCTAACACCATGAAGGATTTGTTACTGAAATGCTTATTGGGAAATAGACTTAAAACCAGTACCTCCCAATATATTTCTTATAAGGGGATTGGCATGTGGATTTTGGAGAATAGTAGTAAATCAACCCTTCTTTTTCAGATGTATAAATGTAAATCTGAAACCAGTGTGAAGGTTTTATATTTACTTCTGTTCTCCCTGAGTGCCCTGCTCCATTTATCTCCCATGTTTTTTTATTATAGTCTCTCTTCTTATCCCAAATACTATTTTCATCCTATCTGATAATGACCAGCAACATACTACTTTGGTCTACAAGTATTCCTGAAAGATCAGCTCTCTCCTTGCTAGGAAACTGCAGACCTATGGCATTGACATCACCTCCTGGGAGCTTGTTAGAAAGGCAGAATCTCAGTACCTTCCCTAGACCTCTTAACTCAGAGTCTGTATTTTACAAGATCTCTACATGATCTGTATGCACATTGAATTTTCATTTTCCTTGAGTCATCATTGGCTGATGGTCACAGTATTTGACATTAGATAGTCCTCAGATCCTAGGTGTCAAATTCTGGAATTTCTAGAGATAGTAGACCATAATAAGTATATGAGTTAAATGAAATATATAGAATGTAGATTTGATAAAAGTAATTTCTTTTCCCCTGTCTGCCTCCAATCAGCTGGGTGGCCCTGGGGGTATAATTTCTTCTATCTAGATCTTAGAGTATTTGTAGATGATTTCTAATAATTCTGATAACATTGGATGATTGTGTGAATATAGACCCCGTATTTGTGGAGCAAGAAAAGTTCACTTAAGAATTTGTTGTACCTCATATTCTTAGATCAATAGAGTGAGGACTCTTCTTGTTAGTAAATTTCAACTCCATGGCTTCCGGCTTTTTCATGTTACACAACCAAAATTTTCAAGTGTAGAGGGACTACGTTAACTTGTGCAAAGCAAGCAATGGTAAGAATGATCTCTGAACTAGCCAACAAATAAATTCAAGAAGCTCCTTTAGAAGTTAGAGGGAAAAGGCACAAAATGAAAGCAGGTGGATCAATAAGAATAGTGAATAGAAAGATATCTTCTGGGAGTTCCTAGGTGGTACAGTTGGTTAGGTATCTGACTCTTAGTTTCAGTGTGCATTGCGGTCCGGGGGTCGTGATTGGGTTCCACACTCAAGGAGTCTGCTTAAGTTTCTCTCTCCCTCTGCCCCCTTCCCCACCCTGCTTCTTCCCTTCTTCTCTCTCTCTAAATAAATAAATCCTAAGAAAGAAGGAAGGAGGGAGGGAGGGAAGAAGGGAGGGGAGAGAGAGAGAAGAAAGAAAGAAAAAGAAAGAAAGAAAGAAAGAAAGAAAGAAAGAAAGAAAGAAAGAAAGAAAGAAAGAAAGAGAAGGAAGGAAGGGAGAAAGAGAGAGGGAGGAATGAAGGAGAAAGAGAGGATGGGAGGAAGGCAGGCAGGCAGGCAGGCAGGCAGACATCTTCTGGAAGGTAAGTATCCCCAAATGGGCCACTGGAGGAGATAGACCAGAAGCGTTAATCAAAGGGATATGAATTGAGGAAGGGTGTTTGCAGAATTCTCGAAATCATCATTTTCCTTATCATGAACAACAATCATGTTTTGGGGTTAAATTATTACAAAGAAGGTCCACACTTTGTCTCACGTTAGCAAAGGTGAAAGAACTTTAAAGAATTCTGAAAGTATCCAGATGTGGAAGAGGATAACTGATAAAATTATAAAACTCAGGGTGGTCTTAGGCAGCTTACTGATAACAGTAAAGCCAGAAGATAATTGTGGGCAGTGGATAGCTAAGAAGAAAGTCAAATTATGAAAACAGATCTATTACTTTATAATAATCAAAGAAATTTAAAATAAGTAAATTGTAGTACAGTCATGTGAAAACTATTACATAGCATGGAAGAGAGAAAAGCAACGTCGAGAGGGTGAAAGGGCAGAGAGAGAAGGAAAAGAGAGAATCCCAAGCAGGCTCTATGCCTAGTGTGGAGGTGGGTGTGGAGCTCGATCTCACATGAGATCATCACCTGAGCTGGAATCAAGAGTTGGGCGCTTGGAGTGCCTGGGTGACTCCATCATTAAGCATCTGCCTTCGGCTCTGGTAATGATCGCAGGATCCTGGGATCAAGCCGCATATCAGGCTCCCCGCTCAGTGGGAGAACGTCTTCTCCCTCTCCCACTCCCTCTGCTTGTATTCCCTTTCTCACTGTCTCTCTCTCTGTGTCAAAAAATAAAATGTTAAAAAAAAATAATAAAAGAGTTGGATGCTCAGCCAACTGTTGGGATTTTTAAAAGCTTGTGGCAGGGCGCCTGGGTGGCTCAGTGGGTTAAAGCCCCTGCCTTCGGCTCAGGTCATGATCTCAAGGTCCTGGGATCAAGGCCCATGTTGGCCTCTCTGCTTGGCAGGGAGGCTGCTTCCTCCTCTCTCTCTGCCTGCTTGTGATCTCTCTCTGTCAAATAAATAAATAAATAAATAAATAAATAAATAAATAAAGACTCTTAAAAAAAAAAAGGAAATGCTAATTGTTTAAAAGTAAAAAAGCTTGTGGCAACATAGAAACCATTATGTAAAAATTGAAAATGTAACAACACAGTGTATGATTTGACTTCATATACATGAGGTACAAATAGAAAACCATACATCAAACACACACTAATCATAACAGTGCTTGTACCTGGGAAGGAAGGAGAGTGGATTGACAAGAGTATGCAGGACTTTTCTGAATGCATTGCTGTATTAATATCTAAAGCACATGTGGCCCAATTTTGTTCATTTTGGGATGGGGGTTAAACCGCGTTTGTTATGTTATCTTTTGTAATTTTCCAGTTGTCTTAATTTTTTTTTAAAGATTTTCTTTCTTTCTTTGTCAGAAAGTGAGCAAACAAGCAGGAGGAGCAGAAGCCAGAGGCAGAGGGAGAAACCAGCTCCCTGCTGAGTAAGGAGACAGATGTGGGATCCAGTCCCAGGACCCTGGGACCATGACCTGAGCAAAGGCAGATGCTTAACGGACTGAGCCACCCAGGTGTCCCTCCAGCTGTCTCAATTTTAGCAATTATAACAATTTTAACAATTATAAAAAAATTGAGATACCAGTTATATTACAAGCTAACAGTATATATATATGTTTTATAAAACATGTATGTATAAACATGTGTGTATAAACATGTACGTGTAATACATATATACAATGTGTATATGTGTGTGTGTGTTGCTGTATACATATATATGGCTATATATATATTGTTGTACACACACACATGCCCATACACCCATAAAGATGACATCCAGAAGGGGCGCTTGAGTGGCTCAGTGGGGTAAGCATCTGCCCTCTACTCAAGTCATGGTCCTAGCGTCCCTGGGTTGAGCCCTGCATTGGGCTCCTTCTCCGTGGGGAGTCTGCTTCTCTCTGCTCCTCCTTTGCTTGTGCTCACTTGCTTTCTGTCACTCATTCTCTCGTCAGCTCATCATTCACTCTCTCAAATAAATAAATAAAATCTTTTAAAAAATGCCATAAAATATTCATGAGGGCTAGCTGAAGGAAGCTGTGGTCTTCTACAATTTGAGAGAGCATCTGTCTTGACAGAGGGGATATTGAGTCTTAATCCCCATGCCTCAGGGCATTAATCTGAGGAAATAAATACTTAGCAGAAGCAAAATTTTTCATTTTATTTACCTAATACTTCTTTTACCCATTCAGCAAATCTTTATTGAGCTATATTTGTATGAACTGTGCTCATGGAATTGTCTCAATATGCAGTCTTAGATCTCAGAGAGCATCATGTTTATAGTAAGCAAAAATTTGGATTAGAAATTATGAAAATGCTGAACAATAATTGGTTGGTTTATTCATTGTGTATTTGAGAAGACATTCATTTGAGAAAACAATTTTGCCATTTAAAATAATTTCATAAACATAAAATTTAAAAGATATTTATGATGACCTTTGCAATAAGTTCTATAATAGTTTATATATTGTGAAAATTCTGGTAAAATTAGTATGTCTACTTGCATGTTTAGTAGTCTGTTTGCTAAGTATGTGTTAGAAAAAGATGATACTGATGGTTATTTGGTGGAGTATTGTAACATTTCTGGACTTTATTCTTATTTATCTGTATTTTCTAATTTCTTCAGTAATAGGTACAAATGTTATAATAATACAGTGTTTTAAAAATAAATTACAAAAGCATTATAACACATGATTTTCAAATAGGAAAATACTATAATAATAGCCAAATTTCACATTTAAATAATAAATTTAAGACTTTGAAATCAGTTTTCAAAAAATACTCAATATTTGCCATACAGATTACATATTTAGTTAGTTTGTTCTATGTTTGGGAAATAAGCATAAAAATTATGAAGACTTTCTTTGACCAAGGCATTATACCTCTATGGAGTTTCTCAGTGAAGACACTTGCATGTGCAAACAGATAATGTACATTTCAGCATTTTTTGCAAGATAAGCATTATTTTTATTGATACAAGTTCTACAAAGTTAAATAGGAGGTTTTTATTTTTAGACTTAAGTGTAAGTGATATAATGTTTTTTAAATTTTGTTTTCTTTCATAAGAATGGTATATAAGGTATGCAACATGATTGATACACACACACACACACAGAGTGAAATGATTACTGTAGTCAAGTTAATTAATATATTTTCTCACATAGTTACCATTGTGTTTTGGTGAGAAGAGTAACTAAAATCTACTCTCTTAATAAATTTTACGTATTCAGTGAAATATTACAAGCTGTAGTCTTCATGCTGCACATAAGCTCTCAAGACTTAGGCATCCCACATAACTGCAACTTTGCACAATTTGACCAACACCTCCTCATGTCTCCCATCCCTGGTATCCACTGTTCTACCCTCTAATTATATGTGTACTTGATTATTTTAGATTCCACATGTCAGGTCATGTAATTTTTTTCTTTTATTTATGGTTTATTTCACTTAATGCAATATCTTTCAGGTTCATCCATGTTGTCAGTGGTAGAATAGCTTTCTTTTTTGGGGCTGAATAATATTTCAGTATTGTTCTTTTTTCCATTTTGGCATAATTTTTATTGACAAAAAATTGTATAAAATAAAATTGTAGTTTTTATTTTTCGATTTGTTTAGTTTAAGACATGTAAACTTTGATTTTTTTCATAAATATATATATATATTAAGGTGTACATTACGATTTACAAATATATGCTGTATATACATACATACACATATATGTTTAGACAACCCCCAACAATTTCTTTATTCACTCATCTGTCAGTGGACACTTAGGTTGTTTTCATAGCTTGTCTATTGTGACTATATTTCAACATTATTTGAAATAGCAAAAACTAAAAACAATATAAATATCCATTGATTAAGGAATTGATTAAATACAATCCATGGGGCACCTCAATGGCTCAGTTGGTTAAGCCTCTGACTCTTGATTTAGGCTCAGATCATGAGATCAAGCCACGTCTCAGGCTCTGTGTTGGTGCATGGAACCTGCTTAAGATTCTCTCTTTCCCTCTCCTTCTGCCGCTTTTCCCCTTCTCAAACTCTCACTCTCTTTCTCTAAAAAAAGTTCTTTAAAGGGGCGCCTGGGTGGCTCAGTTGGTTAAGCGACTGCCTTCGGTTCAGGTCATGATCCCGGAGACCTGGGATGGAGTCCCACATCAGGCTCCCTGCTCGGCAGGAAGCCTGCTTCTCCCTCTCTCACTCCCCCTGCTTGTGTTCCCTCTCTGGCTGTGTTTCTCTCTGTCAAATAAATAAAATCTTAAAAAAAAAAGTTTTTTAAAAACGTGGCCTATAAATACAGCCCACATAATAGAAAATTTTGTAGTAATAAAACTGAGTGAAGCAGCTCCATATAAACTGGTAGGGATGGGGTGTCTGGGTGGCTCAGTTGGTTCAGTGACTGCCTTTGGCTCAGATCATGAGTCCCAGGATCAAGCCCCGCATCAGGCTCCCTGCTCAGCGGTAAGCCTGCTTCTCCCTCTCCCACTCCCCCTGCTTGTGTCCCCTCTCTAGCTGTATTTCTCTCTGGCAAATAAATAAAATCTTAAAAAAAAATAAAAATAAATAAACTAGTAGGGAAGTTCAAAAAAGGTAAAGAAAAATACTTTTATGATGACATATTTTATTAACTTACCTGTGCTTAAGTATTTTGGCATGAAAGGATTCATGAGAATCTGTGCTTTTGTTGAGAGTAAAATAAAGAGGTTTTATACTTTTCATTGTATACCATATAGTGTTGTTAAATCTAATTTTTATTTTCATGGTTTGTCATTAAAAACTTTTCAATATCTTTGAGAAGTAACCTGAAATAAAAATATTAATATCTTTCTTTCCATGTATTGATTACTCAAGGTTACATATACATTTTATTTATTATTATATTTTATATAATGTTATAATTTTATATAATACATAATTTAACAAATTACAAATATTATGAAGACTCCATTCAAAGTTCTTTTGCAATTGGCCACTTTCATATTGTATAATCAACATTTTGAGACAGCAATAGAGCAACCAGTATAAGGATAACTTATCCTTTTTATTTCTAAAATATGAAGATAAGAACTAATTTACACATAATGTATGGACTTCTTTATTCTCTTTGCTTGGTTTTGAGATAAATGTATGTACCTTTTGAAAAACTGATTTCTTCAAACTCTCCTATTTTCCTTAGTTTCCATTACTGTCATTTACTTAAGCATCACCATCACTCATTTTTTTTTAGTTCTTGGCTCTCTATGCACCCCAAGTTTATAGGCCATAGATTAAAAGAAGAATCTGGACACAAGAGAAAGTAGCCCTCTATTAGGAATTAGAAATATACCAAAAAGCTTATAAAATCATAACAGTGTGGTAATAAAGCATGGACAGACCAATTAATGGAATAGAATAATAAGCATGAAATAAACCCAAATACACACGGAATTTTAGTACATGATAAAAATGGCATCTCCATCCACTGGGTGGATATATGGTATGAGAATAACTGATCAGCCACTCAAAAAAAGAGAAAAGGTGCATGAAACCTCATACCATACACAAGAGTAAATTCCAAATGGGTTATATATCTAACCACAAAGTAATCAAATCACATATGTAGTACAAGAAAGCAGGGATGGATTTCTTCTTAACCCAGCCTAGGGAAAGACTTTCTACCCAAGACTCAAAATTCAGATATAATAAAAGATTGATCAGTTTTACTACAGTAAAAATCATGAACTAATCAAAAGACAAGTGAAAAACTAGAAGAAAATACTTGTATACCACAAAGAGTTAATATCCTTAGCATATAAAGAACTCTTAAAAATTAAAGGACAGAATGCTAAAAACTTGATAGAAAAGTGGGAAACAGATATAAACAGTTTAAAAATGAAAATAAAAATGGTTCTTATACATATGAAAAAATGTTCACACTCATAATTAGAAAAATGCAAATTAAAACAATACCTTTTCTCACCTGTCATCCTGTTAGCAAGGCTATGGGGAAACATGCATTCCCTCATGTTGCTGGTAGGAATGCAAACTAGAGGAGCATCTGGGTGGCTCAGTTGTCAAGCATCTGCCTTTGGCTTAGGTTATGATCTCAGGATTCAGGGATTGAGCCCTACGTTGAACCCCTCATCGAGCTCCCTGCTCAGCAAGAAGCCTGCTTCTCTCTCCCCCACACTCCCCCTGCTTGTGTTCCCTCTCTCTCTCTGTGTCAAATAAATAAATAGAATCTTAAAAAAAAAGGAATGCAAACTAGAAGAACCTTCTAGAGGGAATCTTGGCAATATATAACAAAACTACACATGCCCTTGTATCTCTCTCTCTTTTTTTAAGATTTTATTTATTTATTTGACAAAGAGATCACAAGTAGGCAGAGAGCAGAGGAAACAGGCTCCCTGCTGAGCAGAGAGCCCAACACGGGCCTCGATCCCAGGACCCTGAGATCATGACCTGAGCCGAAGGCAGAGGCTTTAACCCACTGAGCCATCCAGGCACCCTGCCCTTGTCTGTTGACCTAGAAATTCTACCATAAGGAAATCTACCCTAAGGTACACTTCTGAGAGTATAAAAATAATTTCAAACAAGGTTATTCATTCCTGCATTGTTTGTGATGTTTAAAATACTAAAACAAACAATAGTTGTTTTGAATAAAGTAGTTGAATAAACTATGGTACAACCACATAAGTGGAGTCCTGTGTAGCTATAAAGAAAAATGAGAAAGATTTATAAAAACTTATATAGAGTGACTTCCAGGGCATGCTGTTAAATGAAAAAAGCCAAAGCACAAAGGATACTGTAGTGTGTTACCCTTCATGTAAGAAGGTATAAGGTATTAGAAAATATGTATGTATCTGCTCATTTATCTGTGTCCAAAAGAGATACAGGAAGGATAAACCGGGAGGGGGCGGGGAGGCCAATTTCCTATGATATGTATATGTGTGCATGAAAGGAGTGAAGAAAATGGGACAGTACAGAGTGAGTGATACTTTTCTGTTTATCTTGTATAGCTCTGACTCTTTGAACCATGATAATGCTTTCATGATCAGAAATAAATGAATAATTACAATTATTTTTTTTTAAGATTTTATTTATTTATTTGACAGAGAGAAACACAGCCAGAGAGGGAACACAAGCAGGGGGAGCGAGAGAGGGAGAAGCAGGCTTCCCGCCGAGCAGGGAGCCCGATGTGGGACTAGATCCTGGGTCTCCGGGATCATGACCTGAGCCGAAGGCAGTCACTTAACCAACTGAGCCACCTAGGCGCCCCGAATAATTACAATTATTAATTTAAATTAGTAGATTGTGTGTGTGTATACACATGCATGTGTGCGAACTGGAATAAATACTATGAAATAACTCAACTATATTCTTGCAGAGGGGTGGAGAAGGGCAGAGCTAAGTGACTTTAAAAGACAGTATTTTGTTTATATACTTAAGGTAAGAGGAAAAAAAGAACTACCCATAAAGGATTGCGCTACAGTTAGTGACTTTGTTTCTGACGCGTATAGGTTAGAGTCTCTGGAACTGTACTTCCTGTGTATATGAGGACTGAACCAATAAATAAGTGAACTGGATATTGAGAGCCAGGTCCTCACAGGCAGAGGAAAAAGCTACAAACCAGGGAAAAGGGAAGGTTAGAAGAGACACTATTATTGTGTGTTGAAATCAGAGGTATTAGTATAAATTCATGGTTTTACATACACGTATATAGATGGATAAGTACAGAAATAAATAGACACCTTTGTGTATATGTGGGTTAATATACATATATATTTTTTCCCTAAGTAGCACCAGACATTCCTTCCATCAAGATTTTAGTTTCTTTTTTTTTTTTTTTAAGATTTTATTTATTTATTTGACAGAGAGAAACACAGCTAGAGAGGGAACAAAAGGAGGAGAAGGGAGAGAGGAAGAAGCAGGCTTCGAGCAGGGAGCCCAATGCAGCCTCGATCTGGGGACTCCAGGATCCTGACCTGAGCCAAAGGCAGACACTTAACAACTGAGCCACCCAGGCACCCCAAGATTTTAGTTTTTAAATATCTTTCTCCACTAAAGGAAAAAGGGCTCCCTGGTTGATGCCAGCGTTGGGGTAGAGAAAATACAAGATGAATTTGCAGTCTCTTCTGGTGCCAGATGTTAGGAAGTGTTGAAAAAATAATAGCAGTGTGTCAGAAAGACACAGGATCTACCTTGTAGGAGCTCTTGGCCAAAACTGGGACTAATGTGAGCCAAAAAATAATATCATTGAATTCTAATCCATAGAATCAAGTAAATATCCATGCATCTGATACAAATAATTGAATAATAAAATGGGAAAAGGGGTAGCTCTCTTATAGTAGAATTTCAATCAACAAATATAGAAGGAATGAGGGAAGTAGAAAATCACCATGGAATGGAGAAGATATTTGCAAATGACACTACAGACAAAGGGCTGGTATCCAAGATCTATAAAGAACTACTCAAACTCAACATCCAAAAAGAAGATGAACACATCAAAAAATGTGCAGGAGACATGAAGAGGCACTTCTCCATAGAAGATATACAAACGGCTAACAGACACATGAAAAAATGTTCAGCGTCACTAGCTATCAGGGAAATTAAAATCAAAACCACACTGAGATACCACCTTACACCAGTCAGAACGGCCAAAATTAACAAGACAGGAAACAACAAGTGTTGGAGAGGCTGCGGAGAAAGGGGAACTCTCTTACACTGTTGGTGGGAATGTAAACTGGTGCAGCCGCTTTGGAAAACAGTGTGGAGATTCCTTAAAAAATTAAAAATAGAGCTACGCTATGACCCTGCAATTGCACTACTGGGCATTTACCCCAAAGATACGGATGTAGTGAAAAGAAGGGCCATATGCACCCCAATGTTCATCGCAGCAATGGCCACAATCACCAAACTGTGGAAGGAGCCAAGGTGCCCATCAACAGATGAATGGATAAAAAGATGTGGTACATATATACAATGGAATACTATGCCTCCATCAGAAAGGATGAATATCCAACTTTTGTGGCAACATGGACTGGACTGGAAGAGATTATGCTGAGTGAAATAAGCCAAGTAGAGAAAGTCAAGTATCACATGGTTTCACTTACTTGTGGTGCATGAGGGGTAACCTGGAAGACAGTGGGAGAAGGAAAGTAAATGGGAACTAGGGTAATCCAGGGAGAGAAACGAAACAACAGAGACTTTGGACACAGAAACAAACTGAGGGACTTGGAGGGAGGGGGGTAGAGGAATGGGAGAGCCTGGTGGTGGGTACTGGGGACACCTAAAGCGTGGAGCACTGGGTGTGGGGAATGGGGAATGAATCTTGGAACACTGGAAAAAAAAATTAAGTAACAATTAAAAACATTTTTAAAAATTTTTAAAAAATTAAAAAAAATTAAAAAAAGAAGTTTAGGAAAGGAAATATGGAAGGGAAATGATAATATAAAATCAGAATGAATGCATTGTTGGTATTTTAAAAAATGAGTAGATCAAACCTATCTTTCCAATCACAATGGAAAAGAAGTGTTATATTTAAATGAAAATAGGTGGAGAAAGGGAGAGCAAGAGAACAGAGTAGAATACCAAGTTCTCAAGTTGAGTAGGGTTATAAAATAGGTGTAAATTGACTGATTTGAAGGATTTATTTTGAAAGGTAAAGTTCAGCCAGTCTGAAGAAGTTGGTTTCTGTATTTTCCAATTGTCATTTCTCTTATTGAAGTAGACATAGCTAAATAAAAATAAAGACCAGTGTTTGATAAAATTCCAAAGAAGCTGTTAGATCCCAGAAACCACATGATATTTTAAAGATGTCAGAGTTTGGCCTTCATGCATGGCAGTTGGCTGTGAATGTTCACCTTTAACTCTGGGGCTGTAATTAGATCACAAAATTCGTTTTTATTGTTTAAGTTTCTTTCATTTCTCTGTTGCTGCCCAACTGTGTAGGTAAAGTGGGTTTTACACACTTTGCAAGTTCCTCACTTTTAATTCTGTTCCTACCACGCTAGATTAAATTTAAGGGTCACCAAAGTCAGGAGCCACTGACCTTTGCCTTCTTAATGGTTCTCACCATTAATACTTGACCCTAAAAGCTATGTATACAATAAACCATATTTATAGGTGTGGAGGGAAGGGAAAAGCAGAAACAAAGTGAGTCCAGTGATTATTTATTTTGCCATGCTCTTCTGAGATTAGGAATGTTCACACAGTCTACACTTCAGCTGATGAACTTGGACTGGCTGCCTTTTTGGGGTCTGAACAGAATGTTAGGATGGAATTTGAGGATAATACTCAAAATGACACCCTTAGCTTGTCTCAGTAACTAGGGATTGCTAATACTTCACCTTCATTGTGCTGTAACTTGTTTCTTTGTTTCTCATATGGAAGAAGGAAAATAAAGGATACATAGTACATTTAAGATTATCCTCTCTGAACAAAATACTGATTTAGTTTATTTTCGAAGATTAGAATTGTGGAAACTGAGAAAATTATTTAGAAATTTTGTGAAATATGTCATTATTCCCATCTGATAGAAGAGAACACAAAAAAGTTTTTATGAATTGAAATCTCTAGCATTTTTCATAAACTTTGGATGTTTTCCTCCACCTAGTAGTTTCTAGAGTTAGATGTTTTTTCATTAAATTTTGGGGAAATTGAGTGATTTCGTTAGCTACTTTTGCTTTCTCCCCACTTCTTAAGAAACCTATTTGCTAGGACATTTGTTATTTGCATGATCAATGAAAAAGTGTTAACTTATTTATTTTTATTTTATTTTTTGGCGAGCACAGCATCTGGGCTGAACAAGGGGATTCATTTCCTGGGAACAGAACTTTCAGAGCATCCAGGCTGCCTGTTATTTTTAGATTTATAAGGAAACTTGGCTTTCAATGGCGTGTATGTGTGTGTGTGTGTGTGTGTGTGTGTGTGTGTGTGTATGGGGTATATGTTCATGCATGTACACATGAAATAGTGCATTATTAGGGGTTGCTTAAAAATACACATGGAAATATTGTGAAAAAGGACGAAGTTCATTATTGATTTATATACAGAAGCATTCTACTTCCCAACTGTAATATCTTTGGGGGAGTGACTAGACAAAATCTTTTCTTAAGCCTGGGATAATTATTTTGGTAATATACTGGCTATCTGAAAGGAATGTATGGTGATTAAGGCAAGGAATTTTTCTTGGTCATAGATTGACGGAGAGAATTGGGCTTATAAAATACTCTATTTCCTCCATTAATTGTGCCCGTGTGGAGTTGTAACCAAGTAGCTGAAACAAATAAAATTTAAGTAATATTGTTTCCTTTTAAAATATTTCACTTAATTTGTGGAAGAGGTTTAAACTCATTAAACATGCACCGTCCCCCCCACCACCAGCAGCAAGTTCCTCCCTCCCCAGCCCTGTCCTTCTTTTGAAACATTCCAGCAATGCCCATAGCAACAACATCCCTTCAATCCCAGTGAGGGAGGCTCCTCTAGCCACCCTTTAATTGGGTAGTGTAGGTGGAAAGGAAAGCAGAGTGCACAGTTAGCCTGGGGCCTTACACATCTCCCTTCTTTTACCTGGAACTGAAGTTAACAGTTGATTTTTTCTTACTGTGTTGTCTTCATGATAATTCTCATCTTTATTTGGCTCTGATTAATTCACTTTGGGGAGAATTTCTAATGCTTTGAGTGGGATCTTTTGTATGAAAGGGCAAGGTGGTTTTATGAGGATACATTTCCTTCCACTGTAAAACAGGCAACCAGTGGATTAGTATAGAAAAGCTTTGCAGCAGTCAGAGGAAAACTAGAAAGAGCATATGTATGTATCTGCATCCGAGTGGAGGGTTTGGACATTGCCTTGTGCTGGTTTATTGTCTCTGTCCATTCCCTAGAGCTGAAAGCACAGAGTTAACATATATAGAAGCCTGCTTGGAAACAAATCCCCTCACATCATGTATACATAGAGAAAAACTTTCTGTTTCCCCCCCCCCCCCCCATTTTATGAGAGAAGCTACACAAATAGGTAATTATGGTTCCCCTTCTTGTGGACACAAAAGTATACTGGGAGATGAAATGGCAGAGGCCAGTTTTAGTAATTACTTTCTCCTATCTTTTGTCTATTTTGTACAGCTGAACTAAGTCAAGAAACACACTTATTTAGGGACTTTGGGCAGTGTAACATAGATAACCAAGCTCAGAAACCTTCACATGGATGGAATTATTTTGGGTCTTATAAACTTTAGTTGGAGATTAAGAATATATTTCTTGAAGATCAATATAAATATATTTTCAACTCTACAAAATATCAATATTGTAATGCATTCATCTTTTCCTTTCCCTGCAGTTTCCTTAATAATAATTGAATTCATATCATTATTTTCACTCATTGATATATGAAATCATTCTCCATTTATTCTCTTGTAGGAATCAACATCAAGGATTTGCCCCAAACACCTCCTGGAAATGAGGGTTTTGAGTTTAATGAGTCAGGCTTTTCCTGTTAGGCTGAGTCAGACTTTATTTTTGTCTATCACTGCTAGGAAGTATAGAGCTATGATCCAGTCCTTTGGGTTTTGGGTGGATTTATGGATGCATGGAAAATAATAAAGGCTATGAACTTTCAATGTGATTTATTTCTAAATTTTTCTCAATATTTTTTCCTCTATCTTGTCTCTTCAATGTACTGTGAGGGAATAACACAGCTACAAATGTATTATAGACAGTGCATACTGAATGAATCTATTTTTAGTGTATAGTTTTTCCTCTTTGTGGTAACATTGTAATTTAAATGTATAGAAAACAAGCAAGTAGACTATGTGAGGTAGTTCAAGATATTCAGTGAATAGCGCAGTTTTTTATCTGGAACTATTTTGACCGTCTCTATGGTCAGAATTTAAGAAAATAATAAGATTGTGAATTAGAGGATGTTATTTGGTTATTTCAAAAGGAATCTTGTAAGAATATTCACCATTAATTCTTTATTTTTACTGTGGTAAAATGTACATAATAAAAATTTGCCTTATTAACCATTTTTATAAGTACAATTCAATAGGATTAAGGTACCGTTTTAAAAAGATTTTATGTGAGACAGAGTGAGCAAGAGAGAGAGAGAGAGAGAGCCCAAGTAGGGGGAGGAGCACAGGGAGAGGGAGAAGCAGACTTCCCACTGAACAGGGAGCCTGATGTGAGACTTGATCCCAGGACACTGGGATCATGACGTGAGCTGAAGGTAGATGCTTAACAACTGAGCCACCCAGGCACCCCAGGATTATGGTACATTCACAATGTTGTACAGTCATCACCACTATCCATTTCCAGAACTTTCCTCATTTCCATATGGAAGCTCTGTACCCATTAAGTATAAGTACTTATACCCCCTCTCCCCACCCCTGTTGGCAGTCACCCTTTTATTTTCTCTGACCGTGAATTTGCCCATTCCAGGTATCTCATATAAGAGGAATCATACAGTATTTGTCATTTTATCTCTGACATTTTTTATTTGTCATACAGTTTGTAAAGCTCATTCATGTTGTACCATGTATTGGAACTTTATTCCTATTTATGGCTAATAGTATTCCATTATATCTATAGCTATATATGTATATGTATATCTATCTATCTGTATCTCATTCCTTAGTCCATTCATCTTTTGTGGACATTGGGTTGTTTTTACCTTTTGCCTGTTGTGAATAATGCTAATGTAAATATTAATGCACAATTATCTGTTTGAATCCCTACTTTCAATTCTTTTGAGTATGTACCCAAAATGGAATTGCTGTATTGTAAGATATTTTGACATTTAATTTTCGGAGGAACCACCAAACTATTTTCTACAAAAGCTGCATCAATTTATATCACCACCAGCAATGCACAAGTGCCCCAATTTCTCCACATCCTCTCCAATACTTAATATTTTCTATTTTTGTTTTCATAGTAGCTGTTCTTAATGGATGTGAAATAGTATCTTGATGTGGTTTTGATTTGCATTTCCCTACTAACTAGAGATGTTAAGCATTTTTTTTTTTGACTTTGGTTTTATTAAAGACATGGGATACAAGAAACAAATATAATACTGTGGAACAATTTTCAAAATTCACGTGAATTTTTCAGATCTTGAAAATTTATCCTGGGGCATGGCTTCCAAAATCTTCTCATAGAGCCCCGGAATATTTATGTGTATTCCTTTGCCTTAGATGTATTCAGATGAAATTTTTATAATCCCTTCCCTTTATTTTGTCCTTGAAAATGACTTAATTTCTATTTTTTTGTTGTTGTTGTTGTTGATCCTCCCACCTACTTCCCCTCTGGTAACCATCAGTTTGTTCACTATAGTTAAGAGTGTTTCTTGGTTTGCCTTTCTCTTTTTCCCTTTGCTCGTTTGTTTTGTTTCTTAAATTCCACATATGAATAAAATAATATGGTATTTGTCTTTCTCTTATTGGCTTTTTCACTTAGCATTACACTCTATCTCTATCCATGTTGTTGCAAATGACAAGACTTTATTCTTTTTTATGGCTGAACAATATTCCAGTGTGCATACGTGTGTGTACCACATCTTTATACATTCATCTGTAGTTGGCCACTTAGGCTGCTTCCATAATTTGGCTATTGTAAAAGATGCTACAGTAAACATAGAGGTACATGTATTCCTTTGAGTTAGTGTTTTTGTAATTTGGGGGGAAATAGTAGTGTGATTCCTGGATCATAGGGTAGTTGTATTTTTAAATTTTTGAAGAGCCTCCATACTGTTTTTCACAGTGGCTGCACCAATTTGCATTCTTACCAGCAGTGCATGAGGGTTCCTTTTCCTTTTCATCCTTGCCAACAGTTGCTCTTTCTTGTGTTTTTTATTTTAGCCATTTTGACAGGTGTGAGATGATGTCTCATTGTAGTTTTGATTTACATGTTTCTGATACAAGTAATATTGAATATCTTTTCATGTGTCTGTTGGCCATCTGATGTCTTCTTCTGGAAAGTGTCTTTATGTCTACTGCCCACTTTGTAATTGGATTAATTGTTTTTTGGGGTATTGAGTTGTATCAATCCTTTTATATGTTTTAGATACCAGGCCTTTTATTGGACAGGTAATTTTCAGATATCTTCTCTCATTTCATTGCTGTTTTGTTTTGTTGACTGTGTCCTTCACTGGTCAGAAACTTTTTATTTTGATGTAGTTCCGATAGTTTATTTTTGCTTTTGTTTCCCTTGCCTCAGGAGACATACCTAGAAAAATGCTGCTATGGCTGATGTCATGGAGATTAATGCCTGTGCTCTCTTCTGGGATTAATCCCTCATTTGTCAAATATTAATTGACCATATTTGGGTTTGGATTTCTTTCAGAGTTTTTTGTTCTATTCTATTGATTTATGTGTCTATTTTTATGCTAGTACCATACTGTTTTAATTACTACTACTTTGTAACATAACTTGAAATCTGGAATTGTGAAACGTCCAGGTTTGTTTTTCATTTTTAAGATTGCTTGGACTATTTTAGGTCTTTTGTGATTCTAAACAGATCTTTAGAATTGTTTTTTCTAGTTCTGTGGGAAATGCTGTTGACATTTTGATAGGAATTGCATTAAATATGTGTTTTTTGGGGGTAGTATAAACATTTTAATGGTATTTTTTTGTTCTGACCCATGAGAATGGAATGTCTTTCCATTTCTTTGCATCATCTTGAGTTTCTTTCATCAGTGTTTTATAGTTTTCAGAGTACAGACCTTTCACCCCTTTGGTTAAGTTTATTCCTAGATATTTTATTGGTTTTGGTGCAAGGTGTATTGGCTTGTTTTCTTAAATTTAATCTCTGCTGCTTCATTATTAATGTATACAAATGCAATTGATTTCTATACATTGATTTTATATCCTGCAACTTTACTGAAATCATTTATAAGTTCTAGTAGTTTTTTGGTGGAGTACTTAGGGTTTTCTATTGCAGTATCATGTCATCTACAAATAATATAAGTTTTGCTTCTTCCTTACCAACTTGGACGCCCTTTATTTTTCTTGTCAGATTGCTATGGCTCAGACTTGGACTATGTTGAATAAAAATGGTGAGAGTGGATATCTTTGTATTGTTCTTTTTTTTTTTTAAAGATTTTATTTATTTGACTAAGGGAACACAAGCAGTGGGAGTGAGAGAGAGAGAAGTAGGCTTCCCACCAAGCAGGCAGCCTGATGCAGGGCTTGATCCTGGGACTCCGGGATCATGACCTGAGCTGAAGTCAGAGGCTTAACCACTGAGCAACCCAGGTGCCCCGTCGTGTTCTTAACCTTAGGGGAAAAGCGCTCAGTTTTTCCCATTGAGTTTGATGTTGACTGTGGGTTTCTCATGAGGCCTTTATAATGCTGAGATATGTTCCTCTAGCCCTACTTTGTTGAAGATTTTTATCATGAATGGATATTGTGCTTTGTCAAATGCTTTTTCTGCATCTCTTGAAACGATCATGTGCCTTTTTTATCCTTCCTCTTATTGACGTGATGTATCACATTGTTTTGCGAATATTGAACCTCCCTTGCATCCCAAGAATAAATAAATAAATAAATACTGTGTTGTATGATTTTTTAATACATTGTTAGATTTGGTTTGCTAATATTTTGTTGAGAATTTTTGCATCTATATTCATATACTGAGAGATACTGGCTTGTAGTTTTCTATTTTTGCCGTGTCTTTATTCTGCTTTGGTATCAAGTTGATACTCATAGAATGAATTTGATGGCTTTAATTCCTCTTTTTTTTAATAGTTTGAAAAGAATTGGTATTAACTCTTTTTTAAATGTTTGCTAGAAGTTTCTTGTGAAGCCATCTGGTCCTGGACTTCTGTTTTTTTGGGAATTTTTTGATTACTGATATAATTTCATTGCTGGTACTTGGTTTGTTCAGATTTTCTATTTCTTCATGTTTTACTTTTGGTAGGTTGTATGTTTTTAGGTATCCATTTCTTATAAGTCCAGTTTGGTAGGAGATAAGTTTTCATAATACTCTCTTAGAGTTGTTAGTATTTCTGTGATGTTGGTGTTTTTTTCTCTTTTTTAATTAGTAATTTTGTTTATCTGGGTTCTCCTTTTTTTTAAATGAGCTTTTTTGTTGATTTTTTCAAAGAAATAGCTCCTGGTTTCATTGATCTGCTCTATTGCTTTTTTTTGTTTGTTTGTATACCATTTATTTCTATCTAATATAGACATATTTTTATTTCCATCCTTTTATCTGGGTTTGCATTTTGTTTGTTCTTCTTTTCCTAGATGCTTTTGGTGTAAGATTGGATTGTTTATTTGAGATTTTTCTTGCTTCTTGATGTAGACCTCTATAGCTATAAACTTCCCTCTTAGAAATACATTTGCTGCATCCCAATGATTTTGGACCTTTGTGTTTTCATTTTCATTTATTCTCATGTGATTTTTGATTTCTTGTTTGATTTCTTAGTTGACTCATTCATTGTTATTTAACCTCTACATATTTGTGTTCTTTCCAGATTTTTTTCTTGTGGTTGATTTCTAGTTTCATAGCATTGTGGCCATAAAAAATGCAGGATATGACTGATTGTTTTGGAAGTTGAACATCTTTTCATGTGTTTATTGACCATTTGTGTATTGTCTTTGGAGAAAATTATTTATTAAGATCCTTTGCCCATTTTTTAGTTGAGGCTGGTTTATTTGTTGTTGTTGTATTCCGAATATTGATTCTTTTTTTAAAAAAATGTTTTATTTATTTGACACAGAGATAGGGAGTATCAGTAGGCAGAGAAACAGGCAGAGGGAGGAGAAGTAGGCTCTCCTCTGAGCAGGGAGCCCAATACGGGGCTTGATCCCAAGACCCTGGGATCATGACCTGAGCTGAAGGCAGCTGCTTAACCAACTGAGCCACCCAGGTGCCCCTGAATATTGATTCTTTTTATTCAGAAGTTTGCATGCTACATCTAAATGAATTTCCTTAAATTATTTTGCTATGTTATTAGGTTATTTTATTTATGTATGTATATATATGTCGGTATATTTTTATATATATTTGTGTATATATACACATAAAAATATAGCTACAGATATATACATACATACATACATAAGTATATATAATTACAGAATAATTACTGCACTTTTAATGTTGAATAATTGCAAACCAATTGCAAACAAATTGTTAACCAAAAACATCATTTGGATGTTTAGTTATTTAAGGTTTTTTTATACTTATTTTCATGAATACTAGAAAATTAATTTTAAACTTAATTTTTTGTTTCATTTTACTATCCTCAATTAGAGGAACTAACACAAAAGCACATAACTAACAAAAAACAAATTGCCCCTTTTGTGGGTCATTTAAATCTTAACCATTTGCTGTATGTTCTCAAGGGAAAAGAACAGTAATTTGTATTAACATTCATACAAATAGAACTTGGTTATTACACCCTTGGTGTATAGAGCAGCCTGAGTGGGTTTGAATCATAGTGCCACTTACTATATTTGATTTTGGCTTGTTTAGCCTCTCTAAATCTCACCTGCCTCATCTGAAAATTGGGATAATAATAGCTAACAATAGGCCATCCTAAGGATTAAATGAATAAACCTAGTGAGGTGATACATACAATTCTCAGCCCCTAAGAAGAACCCTGTTTTTATTGGAGAATGATCTGATTAGTTAAGGAAGTTCACAGTCCTTTGGATGATTTCCTAGACTTGAAGATGGAAGGCATATCTTTTGATTTTGCCCAGATATCGCTGGGTGATCATCACTACCCCTCAGAGGTTAAGAAATGAATAATCTGTTTCTATGGTTTGAGATCCCTGGTACAATTGAAAACGGGATAGTGCCAATTCAGGATCATAGCAGTTACGGGATGTTTAAATGTTTGTATTTAACAAATTAACACTTAGACATGGGCACACACAAACACAACGGCTACCTATGACTTCACTTGATGATAACATCAAATGTTCAGATTTATAGGTTTCAGCGAATGGGAGACCAAAATCAAAGGCCCATCTGAAATTTCTTCTTTCCTGCTACCACCATCCCATGATAGTCCCAGGTAATTGTACAAAAATAAAATATCATGGGAGTTTAAAGCTCAAAGAAACATGGGTATTCTTTAGTTCAGTGGATTTTATACTCTCATACCCAAATTAGGAAATAGATATAACTGGAGTTTCCGTTGTTGAGGTAGGAGATGGTATCAAGACTGCTTGACCCACTAGTTTCATCTCTAGGAGGCTTTGGAGATCCAAGAATAATGCATGACTTCATAGAACAATATTGGAAAACATTGCTTTGGTCTTATTTTATTTTATAGGTGTTTTCCTCCATCCCATTCACTAAGAAATGAGATTTAAAAAGGAGTAGTGCAACAAAGTAGAAATCATGAATTAATGATTGTATATAACATGTGGCCCTAGACAATAAATTAAAATTAACACTAAAACCCTAATTACAGAGAATGACCAGTTCTATTGACTTACGTAAATTTAATTATAAAGCATGTCTAAAGTCAAACGTCTGAAAGAATTAACACATGAACACACAAATACAAATAGGGCTGTGTTAATGCAATTATTTTAAATAGTTTTAAACTGTTCTTTTTTATTTCTTCCTTCTCCCCCTTATCTCCCCTCTCCTTCTTTCTTCATTTCCTCTTTCTCATCTTTCTGGGTTTCTTTTTTTTTTTTTTTTTACAAACTATATAGGTCAGGTCAGATTTTATTAGCTTTAGCCAAAGGTGGTTGTGAGAATAAGGAGCAAAGAGCAAATATACTTATCTACATGCTGTATAATGGCCTATGTAAATAAACAGGATATCATAAGAAAATCTAGAGATGGAGTTATCATAGCAATGAAAAACTGCACAGATTATGCTCTCTTTAGGCATTCATTTTTGCATGATGAATGAATGCAGGAAGTCATTATTAGAGAATATAATAGTCTCTGATGATGTATTTATGACATGGAAAGATGTCATGTGATGAAGTGTTTACAACATGTACGAGGTTGTGTAATAGTCTCTTTATAGCCTACAATTACATCGGATAATTCCTTATAAAAATACTCAACAATATTCTCTTCCTATGCACGTCCTTGATATCTCTGCAATTTAGTAACTGACTCCTCTAAACTGCAAAATCAGGCAGCTTGGATGACTCAATACTGTTTCCTATTCAAGGTATATAAAAGATCCTGGGTGTTAGTATACTCCAGGAATTGCTTCTTATTGGAGGTGACAGAGATAACTAATATAATGTTTGTGTGTTAAATATTCTTATGGCTTCGAGAACTTGAGGAGCAGTTTTATACCTGAAGTAACTATTCTTAATATATATACCCTTTTGTTATAACAAGGGGAGAAATATGCACACCTGCTCTCTGAGATCCAGAGAGCATCTGACCCCCCACTCATTCCTTAATTTATCCCTTGTTTTATTTCACTACTCAGTGAGAAATATCACTTAGATGACGTTTCTCAAATGTTAAATATAAGACAGAAAGCATATGAAGTTGCAGAAAATTTATATTATATGTGAGTGTGAAGATGAATTAGGCAGCTGAGGAACAGGAACTGTTAAGGGGCTAAGGGGTTGAGATGTAGAAACTGAAATGAGACCCTAAACCTCCTGTTGGGAAATGAGCTCCAAGATGTAAGTGAGAGCATGCTGGATCCATCCTGCAGATCTGTGACAGAATGAGAGAAAATGAGGAATTAGGATGACGTATAGATAAAGAGAAATGTGACTTAGAAATCACCTACTGAACTTTCATTAGGATAGGAACGAGTTGAAAAGGATTTTACTCTAAGGATAATAAATAGAGGTTAGACTAATAAAAGTAGTTTAGGTGCATAGAACAGAAAGACAAAGCCAGGTTAAAATATTTGATTTGAAGATAATCAAAAAGTGTGTTACAAAGACCAATTTAAGAGTAAGTTACCTATACAAAATTAGTTGAAATTTCATCATGTCAAAAAAGGCTTGCTTCTTTCATATAGTGAATTTTAAGAGGACTTTAACATTACACAGAATATGACTAATCCCATTTGTAATAAGGCTAAATATAATATTGATAGGAAGTGAATATGACCAGGTGATATTTTCATATCTTGTATTTACTTAAAGCTTTATAATTTCCAAGACACTTCCCATAATTCAAACTTCAGAACAGTCCAGAACACAGGCTGGAGGATATGTATTTGTTTTCTGTTTTTCAAATAGAAAATAGAAAATAAGACCATAAGAAGTTAAATGATCACTTCGAGATCTTGGAGTGAATTAATGGGAGATCATGGACTCTCTATCCTCATCCAAAGATATTTCTGAGAAAAGTCACCATTTCCTGAGGCATGGTAGAGATACCAGATGGCCTATGGCCAACTTAACATATCAGCTGGAGGCAGTTAACTCCACACACACACTCACACAGATGCCTGTGTTATGGCTTTTATTTTTCTCAGCTTGTTCTATGGCCAATAGTTGGGGTCCTGGGGCTGGATCCCAGGACTCTGGGATCATGATCTGAGCCGAAGGCAGTTGCTTAACCAACTGAGCCACCCAGGCGCCCCTCTGCATGCAAATTTTATTAAGTCATTTTACTTCAGTTAGTTCCAAGAAATGGGCAATAGCATTCACACAGAAGGGACCCAGAGTGGGCACTCATGGCCCTGTGACAAAGTTGCTGTGATGTCAAGATTATGTGCTATTCATTTCTGGGTTATATGCTTCCTAATAATTAATGAACTATGATGGCATCTTATGGTGAGGTGGGACAATGTCTGAGGTAGGGAAGGAAGGGACTAGTACTCCATACTTACATTTGAAAACCTGGTATTCTAGGTCACAATAAGATCAGCTGCATGACCAGTTAGCTAAGAGGTAGGACAAATGTGGTATAAAAGAAAACACCATTTGCAAATATCCTCTCCCATTCCGTGGATTGCTTCTTTGTTTTGTTGACCGTTTCCTTTACTGTACAGAAGCTTTTTATTTTGATGAAGTCCCAAAAGTTCATTTTCACTTTTGTCTCCTTTGCCTTTGGAGACGTATCTTGAAAGAAGTTGCTGTGGCCGATGTCAAACTGGTTACTGCCTATGTTCTTTTCCAGGATTTTGATGGATTCCTGCCTCACGTTGAGGTCTTTCATCCACTTCGAGTTTGCCTTTGTGTGTGGTGTAAGAGAATGGTCTAGTTTCATTCTTCTATATGTAGCTGTCCAATTTTCCCACCACCATTTATTGAACAGACTGTCTTTTTTTCCACTGGATATTTTTTTCTGCTTTGTCAAAGATGATTTGGCCATAGATTTGTGGGTCCATATGTGGACTCTCTATCCATTGGTCTATTTCTCTGTCTTGGTAATCACAGCTTTGTAATAAAGCCTGAAGTCAGGTAATGAGATGCCCCGAGCTTTGTTTTTCTTCTTCAGCAATTCCTTAGCGATTCAGGGTATTTTTTGGTTCCATATAAATTGTAGGATTGTTAGTTCCAACGCTTTGAAGAACGTTGGTGGAATTTTGATCAGAATGGCATTGAAAGCATAGATTTCTCTGGGCAGTATAGACATTTTAACAATGTTTATTCTTCCAATCCATGAGCATGGAATGCTCTTCCGTCTTTTTGTGTCTTCTTCAATTTCTTTCATGAGTGTTCTGTAGTTCCTCGAGTACAGATCCTTGACTTCTTTGGTTAGGTTTATTCCTAAGTATCTTATGGTTTTTGGTGCTATAGTAAATGGAATCAATTCTCTGATTTACCTTTCTATATTTTTATTGTTAGTGTATAAGAATGCAACTGATTTCTGTGCATTGATTTTGTATCCTGCCACATTACCAAATTTTTGTATGAGTTCTAGTAGTTTGGGGGTAGAGTCCTTTGCAAATGACATTACAAAGGGCTGATATCCAAGATCTATAAAGAACTACTCAAACTCAATATCCAAAAAGAAGATGAACATATCAAAAAATGGGCAGGAGACATGAAGAGGCACTTCTCCATAGAAGATATACAAATGGCTAACAGACACATGAAAAAATGTTCATCGTCACTCGCTATCAGGGAAATTCAAATTAAAACCACACTGAGATACCACCTTACACTAGTCAGAATGGCCAAAATTAACAAGTCAGGAAACAACAAGTATTGGAGAGGCTGCAGAGAAAGGGAACCCTCTTACACTGTTGGTGGGAATGCAAGTTTGTGCAGCTGCTTTGGAAAACAGTGTGGAGATTCCTTAAAAAATTAAAAATAGAACTACCCTATGACCCTGCAATTGCGCTTCTGGGCATTTACCCCAAAGATACAGATGTAGTAAAAACAAGGGTCATATGTACCCCAATGCGCATTGCAGCAATGGCCACAATCACCAAACTGTGGAAAGAGCCAAGGTGCCCTTCAACAGATGAATGGATAAAGAAGATGTGGTACATACATACAATGGAATACTATGCCTCCATCAGAAAGGATGAATATCCAACTTTTGTAGCAACATGGACTGGATTGGAAGAGATTACGCTGAGTGAAATAAGCCAAGTAGAAAAAGTCAAGTATCACATGGTTTCACTTACTTGTGGTGCATAAGGGGTAATATAGAGGACAGTAGGTGAAGGAAAGGAAATGGGAAGTAGGGTAATTCGGGGAAATAAATGAAACATGAGACACAGAAACAACTGAAGGCCTTGGAGGGAGGGGGTGAGGGGATGGGAGGGCCTGGTGGTGGGTACTGAGGGCACCTATTGTGTGGAACACTGGGTGTGGGGCATGGGCAATGAATCTTGGAACACTGAAAAAATGAAATAAATTTAAAGTAAAAAAAAACACCATAAGGAGAAGAGAAATATAAAATTCAAATAGCATTTTAACAGTATCTGTGATTAGTGAGGCTACTGACGGAAAAGATGCACTGATAAGTATGTTGACAAAGCCTCATTCTAGACAGTCATTTCTTTCCAGGAAGGACTTAAGCAGATTCTTGTGATTTTAAATACCATCTCAAATTTGTGTTTTATTGTCCATATGAATATGGAAATTAGTAGAACTTCTGTTTTTCCATTTACATTAGAGTCTAAGTATTTAAAAATACATTTAACATTGGCTTTTGACTGTCACCTCACATTAGACTTGAGAGGGACATTTAATTTCCTCTTCAAAGCCAACATCTGGGGCACCTGGATGGTTCAGTCAGTAAATTGTCTTCCTTTAGCTCAGGTCATGATCCCAAGGTGCTGGGATTAAGCTCCTTGTGTATAGGCACCATCCTCAGTAGGGACCCTGTGTCTCCCTCTCTCTCTGCCCCACTTTCCCACTTGTGCTCTCTCAAATGAATACATAAAATCTTTAAAAAAAAAAAAGGATGGAAGACCTAGTAAGACATGAATCCATCAAAATCTTAGAGGAGAACTTAGACAGTAACTTCTTTGATAGTGGACACTGAGACTTCTTTTCAAGACATGTCTCTAAAAGCAAGGAAACAGAAGTAAAAATGAACTTTTGGGACTTCATCAAGATAAAAAGCTTTTGCACAGCAAAGGAAACAGTTGACAAAACTAAGCAGCAACTCAGAGAATGGGAGAAGATATTTGCAAATGATATTATGGATAAAGGGCTGGTATTCATGATCTATAAAGAACTTCACAAACTCAACACCCAAAAAACAAATAATCATTAAGAAATGGACAGAAGACATACAAATAGCTAATAGATCCATGAAAAAAATGTTCCACATCACTAGCCGTCAGGGAAATACAAATAAAAACCACACTGAGATACTACCTTATATCAGTTAGAATGGCAAAAATTAACAAGAAAGGAAGCAACAAGTGTTGGCAAGGATGTACGGAAAAGGGAACCCTCTTACACTATTGGTGGGAATGCAAGCTGGTACAGCCACTTTGGAAAACAGTACAGAGATTCCTCAAGACCTTAAAAATAGAGCTACCCTATGACCCAGCAATTGCCCTGGTAAATATTTACCCCAAAGATACAGACATAGTGAAAAGAAGGAGCATATGTACCCCAATATTCATAGCGGCAGTGCCCACAATAGCCAAACTGTGGAAGGAGCCAAGATGCCCTTCAACAGATGAATGGATAAAGAAGATGTAATCCATATATACAATGGAATATTACTGAACCATCAGAAAGGATGAGTACCCACTATTTGCATCAACATGGGTGGAACTATAGGGGTTTATGCTAAGTGAAATAAGTCAAGCAGAGAAAGACAATTATCATATAGTTTCACTCATATGTGGAACCATAGGGAAAGGGAGGGAAAACTGAATGGGAAGAAATCAGAGAGGGAGAAAAACCATGAGAGACTCTGGACTCCAGGAACCAAACTGAGGGTTACAGAAGGAAGGTATTTGGGAGATGGTGTAACTGGATGATGTGTATTAAGGAGGTCACTGGGTGTTAAAGGCAACTAATGAATCATTGAATACTATATCAAAAACTAATATTAGCTAATTGAACATAATCAAAGAAAAAGCCAACGTCCAGTTATGACAACTGCAGAATAATTCACTAGCACTGTACCATATCCAGTATACATTCTGGAGTTCTGAGTTATGAAGACAACAGTTTTTTATAGCACGTTAGAAAGGAGTAAATGTAGCACAACTTTTAACTTGTAGGAATTATGAGAATCTCAAAAATGGTCCTGCTTTAAGAGTGTGAAAAGTGGGAAAGAGAGGAAAAGAGTAATAGAGAAAAAAATAATAAAAATTACCATTAAAAACAGAATATTTAGCATTGGGTGTTAGTCTAAAATATTTATTAAGTATATTTTTACATACCAGATGATAAATGCTAATTAAGAGTATTCAAAAACAAGTATATGACTTGCAGCCTGTATTGCTATTATATTGGGAGATATGATTTCTTCATTTATTTTTCCATTAACTGGAATGACACTGGCAAGATCCACTTCTTTACCTCTATGATCCTCCAAAATCAAACTGAATATGGAATGACTTCTATAACTTTTTTGAAGAATCCAACCCATACATAAGTCAGTATTTTCATAATAGACATAAGTCTATTTTATCTTGACTTTGGAGAGTAAAGCATGCCTCTGTAGGCATAGTTGCTGTTACACAATTTTAAATTATCCTCCATTGTCAGGTCCTTTGTACTGGGCTCACAATACTTATCAATTCCAACAGATAATATCTTTATACTCTTTACAACAGTGTAAAATGCACAGAATGCTTTTCTCATTATTTTGTACTCAATGTGTGTTAGTATTGTCTTCCTATGGATGAGGAAACTGAGGTTCAAAAATGCCAAGTAACTTTTTATAAGTTGCTGACCTAAGAATGTGGTCTATTTATGATTTGGGGCTCTTTACTACACTTTGTTGAATGTATATAATATGAATGTATTTCTTGCCTTATATTCTGTTTCAGCTTGCTCTTACTTATTTCTTATTATTCACTTTATTGAAAAATGCATCTTTGAGAAACATATAAAAGCAATTGTTTGTGGTAGAAATTTTGAGGGACTGAAGAAGTAAGTTTCAAAGTTATCTTAACTGAATCTAGAATCAGTGACCTGTACTATATAGGTATTTGCCTTGGAAGAAGAGTCAGTTAAACACTTATTTTTGACCTTCCACATCTAGATATCTAGAATACCTTGGAGGGTTTCCTTGCTTGCTTTGGTTGTCAAAGAATCAATAAAATTGACTTCCAGTGTGTTTTTTCCTATTTCAGGAAAAAGAAAGGGGGGAGGAGGAGTTAGTAAATTATTTGTGTTTCAAAGATAAGGATGTGCGTCCTAGAGCAGATTAAACCTCCAACACTGGTGAACGAAGGGGTCTCCTCACCTCTGGTGGACCTTGTTTGTCAGCCTTATTTCCCAACCTTAGGGCATGGCCTCTTGATGTGACCTGCGGGAAGATGAGGAGCGATGGGAGACACACAGGCCAGAGGGCAGAGAAATCACACATCAGCCAGTTCCAGGATAAGAAGTGAAATGAAGCTTTCTAAGTCCAAGGGTCTGACTTTTCACAGGTCACTGAGCCCAAAGTGATTGCAACAAAGAAAATTAGATTCACATCAGACACAACTTAAGTATTTTTAATTTCAAAAATGCACAAAAAATAGTAAAAGAGAAAAGAAGCCAAAATCTAGAGTTCTAAGTAGCAACAATTATATAATTAGATTTTTCTTTCTAGTTTAAAATGTTCATGCATTATATTTTCATAAAACTTTAATGTTTATTTGAGTACTTGAAGTGTTGCCATATTTCATGTCCATCGGTCCACAATCATAGTTAAAAAGTCAAGATTTTGCATGACAACTGAAGCAAATTTAGTTTAGAATGACTCTCTGGTTTATTATTACTTTTGAGGAAGTAGATTCTAATCAGGTAGGTATTACCCTAAAAGGAAGGAATATATATCACTGGAGCATGAAAAGGATAATATTTTTTTTGGTTTTCCCAGGGTTTATTGCAATAATTAGATTTACCATAATCAATAAAATCTGTGAGCCAAGTTTATTGAAGTGTCAATTTCCCATTGCATAATTTCCCCTGGGAACCTTAATTTTTAATTCAAAAAGAAAAGTGAAGAGTTTTCTTACAGATGCCAATGAATGTGTGAGGTTAAAGAAAACACAAGAGTCCTTACAGAAATCAAAGTGGGGCTTAAAACAATTCCCTTACCACTCCTTCCAACACCCTTTGACTGATCATTAATTTTCCAGGTGAAAGAGATCTTGAAATGGTCCAAGTACAGATCTCTTTGCCTAGATTGCAGAAAGATATATTGGACAGTAGGATTTGATGATTTTTACTTCATCATCCCCAGCAGTCCAGAGAATACTCAGGGGTGGGAAATACTGTGGGAAGTACTGTGATTGGCTGGGGTGGGGAATACTGTGGGTGGAGAATATTGATTGAACTTACCTAATTTGAACAATAAAAGGACGTGAGTCCATAAGTTGGGCTATTGGCATAATTTACAACTATGTATATTCCAGTATTTGGAATAGAATATGGGTCCTTCCAGATTTAAAAAATGAGGTTGGAAGCCCTACTAATAAAGATAAAGAAATTTATTAGCAGTATGCAGATTTTTTGATAATGATTATATTATGCTTGGATTGATTGCAAAAATATTACTGATTCTCCACCCTTCCCTGTATCCACGCTCTTTCTTTGCACTGTGCGCTGGTATCTCCACTCATCAAGAGAAGTGTCTGTTTCCTTACCCTTTAAGTCTGAGTTGACTTCGTGACTTGTTTTGGCCAAAAGAGTACAGTGGAAGTGGTGATGGGCCAATTCCAAGCTTAGGCTTCAAAAGACCTTGTGTACTTTGACAAAATAAAGCATTACTATGCAGTATTCACTGGGCTTAAAGACTAGGCAGAATTTTAGAGATGTCAAAATAGGGCCATTATGACATTTCATTGGAGTGCTCATGGAGTCCTATCTTTAAGAACCTCATGCACCTTTCCCCACATACTTCCTGTTCTGGGGTCACGTAGTTGATGTATCATTAGATCTAGAAGAGATTATAAAGGTGTTCTAATCTAATCTAACAACCTAATTTTACAGAATAGGATATAGATGGAGAACATTTATAAAGTTTTCTTAAGTTCACATGGAAAGTGTTTTATTTTGGCTATGTTGGTGCATGTGCACATTGCGTGTGTGTGTGTGTGTGTGTGTGTGTGTGTGTGTGTGTAAGTGACATGAAGTATGAGATGTTGCTAGATTAAAACAAAGCCCTAATTCTCTGAGAGTTGCTGTCTACTACTATACATCTAGTCTACTTTGGATTATTGAACATCTTATCTGGAATGTCATGTCTTAGACATTGAGTCCAACTTCCTTCTTTGGTAGAAATTGAAATGAAGAAGTATTCTTAAGGACATCTTGGTTGCTAATGTCATGGCACCATCATGCTAATGAGAAGAAGAGTCTGACCTATAGATTGTCCATTCACAGAGGATATGAGTCCAGAGCTTCCAGAGCTTGTTTCCATTTATTTCCACTGGGACAAATTATTTTTTGTCTCTAATTCTGTTTCCCATTTCCTTTTCTATGGGGTATAGGATCAGCTGCTTGCTGAACACTGAGGGGACAACTCTTTAGAAAACAAAACCTTTTTAGTTTCCTTTGAATATTCTGTTCTCCAGGTTAAAAAGGACAGGCTGGTCATATAAATTTTTTTTTAAAGTCACATTCTTGTTAGTATCACTCTAATGTTGACCTGGGTAGGAGTAGCAAGAATTGGATAAGAATCTGACTTAGAGGGGCACCTGGGTGGCTCAGTGGGTTAAAACCTCTGCCTTCGGCTCAGGTCATGATCCCGGAGACCCGGGATTGAGCCCCGCATCAGGCTGCCTGCTCGGCAGGAAGCCTGCTTCTCCCTCTCTCACTCCCTCTGCTTGTGTTCCCTCTCTCGCTGTGTTTCTCTCTGTCAAATAAATAAATAAAATCTTAAAAAAAAAAGAATCTTAGACAAAGTATACTCAAAATACTATTTCATTATTCCCATAAGTGCCTTCTAATATGTGTTTTCTTTTTAAAGAACAGAAACATGGCTGACATACATTTCACTTATACAAGTATCTTTTACTTTTATAGCTTAGAGATAGGTACATGAATTTAAGATGTCACTGAGGTTTGTGTCTAGAAATAATTTCTTCCTCTGTTTTCTTCCCTAATATTATAGCTCTTATTTACTGTTAAAATGAAAACTTACGAGCTCTTGATGTTTGTCATCAATTAAGACTTTATTTATTTATTTATTTATTTATTTATTTATTTATTCATTTAACATCTTTATTACTTTTCTTTGGTTGGTAAATAGCATGTATATTAGCTTTTAAAAGACTCACACCATTTTATTTCCCATTTGTACTCTGTGTAATACCTAATTTTAGTGACTTGTGTTAGTAATAACCAGATTCTTAACCAGTACAACTTGCTTTAAATCAATAGAAAAATAATTGTATCTACATGAATAATGATGTATTTTTAAATATATTGTTAGCCATATTGTTGACTGTTTCCTTTGCTGTGCAGAAGCTTTTTATTTTGATTAAATCCCAAAAGTTCATTTTCACTTTTGTTTCCTTTGCCTTTGGAGATGTGTCTTGAGAGAAGTTGCTGTGGCTGATGTCAAAGAGGTTACTTAAAGCAATAATTTTCAAACTTTTGACAGGTGGCAAAGGCAAAAAAGAGTACATTTTATTTTGGGACTGGGTACATGCATACCTATATAAGTATAACTGAAACATAAGTGTAACAACGTTAAAGTCCCCCTTACTACCAGTGCTACTCTTATATTTTGTATTCCATTCCATTTATTTCTGTTTTATTTTTGCATACTGATCATGACTCACAATATTAATTTTATGAACCATCCATGGTTCTCCACCCAGAGTTTGCAAAAACACTTCTCTAAGAAAAAAAAATCTTGCCCATGTCTACCTCTGTGATGGGGGAGGGAAGGCCTTCTGTATACACTTATGTCCCTGTAAGACATTCCATTATGTTCAGGACCCCAAAAAGTCTAGGCCCATGACATAAAATACAAGTGGAAAATCACTGTTTATATATAAAATCTTGTAAGAAGCTATATTTGTGGAGATTATCTGAAGGGACAGGTGGACTATTCATGTGAATGGATAATCTTTGACATCTACCTCTGAATTAAGCCACACCAACAAAATTCATAAAGTGGTTTTCATCAAAGATCCATCAGCATATTCCTCTGAGAGACACTGAGAGAATCAAGCATCAGGAAGAAGTGTGTCTTATCTAGGGATACTGTGGTCCAGGGCACCTCACACTTTAATGTGTACAAATACCCGGGAGAATCTTATTAAAGTGCTGATTCTGGTTCAAAAGGGCTGCAGTAAACCCAAGATTCTGTATTTTTAACAAGCTCCAAGGTGAGGCCAATGCTGTTGGTACAAGAAGCACATTTTGGGCAACAAGGGTCCATATGAGATGATGTTATTCCTAAAATTGAGCATTCTAATTTTTTAAGAATACTTGAGATAATTATTTTTGGACATTGGTCAGGAAGAACTGTTCTTTTTATTTGGGAGAAAAATAGTTACATTTTATTAATTAGACTTATTCCTGGATCTATGTTATAATTCTTTTTCTTTTCTTTCTCAATTATTACCAATTTACATTCTGATTCTCTCACTTGCATATATTAAGAATCACTTCGTATATTTTTAAATAAAACATCAATGGCATAACATTGTTTAAGATTCTAGGATTTACAGGAGAGCTGAGTCCGTGTTCACAGATCCACCATCTGTGCTCCAGCAAATTTCTGAGTGGTGCTTCTCACCAGCACCTAGTCTTGCTGAACTTTTCATGAATGCCAAGTGAGAATCCCTTTGACAGAGGCCAGCTTGCCACCTAGCCTGTACCGAAACAACTTATTGGACATGAAATATACAAATAACATTATATTAATTGCACATTAAAGGATTGGAAACAGTTATTTGGTTTACCATCATGTTCATATGGACTTGCCACATTTAATATCAAGAAGTATTTTGTTTTTTCCAAATCAAAATTTGAAGAAAACAGTATAGAGAATTCTCTTTTACTGTGGTCAGGTTATTCCTCATAAAAAATAAGGTGAAATAATTTGTGTCTATAGCTTTGAATTAGTATACCATAATATTATAATATGTGCAGTTTATTTAGGTTTTCATTCTGTTTTCCTTAGAAGAGCAATTTTATGGAAATATTTACGGGCCAAAGCCCTTACAGTATTGTGTTTATAACTTGGAACTTATGCATAAGAAGTTGTTTTAAAACAAAGCAATAATGTACTAGATAGTATCAGAATCAGTTATTATGCTCTGAATTACAAAATTAAGATTTACTGGCTGTTCCCTAAGCTATGGTATTTGTACAGTCATTTTCTCTCATTTTTCTAAAAGCTTATTCCTTTCATTTTCATAAACATTCTGTTTTAATATATTTTATGTTATCTCTTTATACATATCTAAAATCATTCTTAAATTATTTGTACATACATTCAGTTGGTCACAATCAGTAAAGATGTCTTATACACTTGATGTTTTTAGTAGTTAAGAATTTTAGAACAGTTTCCAGAGGATACATAGAGAATACAATCAATCAAGTACTGTTGGTTTTTTTATTATTATTATATGTATCAAAGTAACATCAGAGAGATTTCTAATGGAATATGTAGAAAAATGATGTTAAAATAATTTCATTCATATTGCTGGTTAAATGCTACCAGAATTGACCTTCCCTATGGCACATGGGGAGGAACCCTTGGGTTAACTGTTAATGATATAGAAACACAACCAGTTAAGAGGAGAACACTAAAAGAATCTGATTTGGGGTTTACATAGGAGAGAAATTCTAAGAGAGCAAAAGTGTAATTGTGCACTTCAAAATAGAGATCATCTGATTATCTGGTCACTGTTTGAAATAATTTAAGATACTTAATAAAACAGATGATTTAGAACTTTAGCATCTATGGGGCGCCTGGGTGGCTCAGTTGGTTGGGCGACTGCCTTCAGCTCAGGTCATGGTCCTGGAGACCCGGAATCAAGCCCCACATCGGGCTCCCTGCACGGGGAAGCCTGCTTCTCCCTCTCTCACTCCCCCTGCTTGGCTGTGTTTCTCTCTGTCAAATTAAAAAAAAAAAAAAAAAAAGAACTTTAACATCTAAGCAAGGAAAACACAAACACTTCTATCCCTGGGCAGGCAAAAAAAAGTTATGGTACTACACAACTCTGAAGTCAGAGGCCTAAAATAGCCTTCTATAATCCTTTCTGGTAGATTTGCAAATAAATTATATTACTATATTAGAAGAAAGATTGCCTTTATGATTAGAAGTGAAAGGAGTGTTATGCAATAAGTATGAAGAGTTTATTCTTGAAGATAAATGCCAGTTTTTAAATGTAGGGTGTGTGTTGGGGGGGCATGTGCACACGTGCACACGTTACACATGACCAAATGCTTTTCTGGGTTTCTTCTAAAGAGAAGTTTACTTTGTTTAAGTGTCTAAGTTAAATTTGGACTCCTTTACTTCATGGAGCTATGGAGACATAATTGTGCCTGCTCCATGATGGGTAATTTTCAGGTTTAAGTCTCCTTTGAGTGTTTGGATGCTTTGGTGATTATAATTGCCTCTCACAGCTGAAAGGTTGAAAAGTTTCAGTGAACAATTCATTCATTGTCTTGTTCACATCTGGGTTAATGTTTCCTTCTTGGAGAACTCTGTACCACTCTGTTCTTTGGTTCTTGCCACAAGATAGCAATGCCAATTTCCTAGTGTTTACTTGGAAGCTCTTAAAGCTGATGTACCGGTGCTAGCCACAAATTAATGGAATTCTTTCCAGCTGCAATGCTTTCAGATATTCAGACAATAAGCCAAAAACACTGAACTACTTTGGCTGTTTTTCTCTGAAATACATGCCATTCTCAGAGATGATGTAAAAACACAATTACTAGTTCAAATAACCATAGCATTTAGGATATTTCAAAGAAATAGATAAAACTTAAAGAAAACATTGAGTAAAAAAAAAATGGTTTTGGTTTTTGCTTTTGTTTTTGTAATCTGAATCCAGAGAGCATATCATCTCAGAAGAAGGAGCATTGGAAAAGGGAAACTATAAGGATTCACATTGAATAGAATGGTACAGAGGTCAAGGTCTGAAGTTGGGAGCCCAGTTTCCTTCTTGGGTTTGTTTCTGGGCTGTTTTGTTAGAGTTAGCAGTATTTTTTCAGCTCTGCTATGATTTTAACTTTTTTGAAAAAGATTTTATTTATTTATTTGACAGAGATCACAAGTAGGCAGAGAAAGAAGAGGAAGTAGGTTCCCTGCTGAGCAGAAAGCCTGTCACAGGCCTCCATGCCGGGACCTTGAGATCATGACCTGAGCTGAAGGCAGAGGCTTTAACCCACTGAGCCACCCAGGCGCCCTGCTTTTAACTTTTTGAAAAGGACTCTGGATGGAGGAGATGCTTTGGCAAGCTACCAGTTCATCTTGACATGGAGGCTGAGGCTGATGCCAGATCACCTGGTTAATCTGAGAACAGAACATCTGGTAAATTCAGCCATGTTGTTTAAATTTAAGAAAATGAGACAACTGAGGAAGTCTGGATGTTATGGCCCTAAATTGAGAGAACAAGTGGACTGATAAGACTGAACAGATAGACTTTTCTTTGGAATGAAAATATTGGAAACCTCGTGACTCATTCTCTACCTTTTACTTCACTGGCAATCTCAACATATTTATTGGATTGTGTTGATCCTAAGATTTAATTTAAACATTAGTTCATTTTCTTTAAATAAGTTAAAATCCTTTTTTTTTTTTAATTTTGGAGAAGTCTAATTCAGTAATTATGACTTTGACCCCTACAACTGCCTTTTAGAATTATCTTAGGAGACATGTTAAATATTCATGCTAGGGGCTTCCTTGCATAAATTCAGATTCAGTTGTTTGGGTGAGGCTTGAGTATGGGTATTTTTTTTTTAAGATTTTATTTATTTATTTGACAGAGAGAAACACAGCCAGAGAGGGAACACAAGCAGAGGGACTGAGAGAGGGAGAAGCAGGCTTCCCACCAAGCAGGAAGCCCGATGTGGGGCTCGATCCAGGGTCTCCGGGATTATGACCTGAGCCGAAGGCAGTCGCTTAACCAACTGAGCCACCCAGGCGCCCCGAGTATGAGTATTTTTAATAGCATCTCAAATGATTCTTATGTCCAGCAAAAATTAGAAACTATTGCTATAAAGAAAATGAGAAACAAATGAAATACAGAATTAATTAAAAAGTCATTTTAAGAAAGAGATTTAAGTTATTTTGCCTGTCTGTATGTGTGATTTATTATAAAATAACGCCCTTCAGGCTCTTTTTACTTATTTCCCTCAAAAGTCCTCTTTCTGTCAAGGAATATTATAGGATGTAGGTGCAAATGTACCTGGCAAATGATTTTTCCTATAGGAAGTGAAGTTGAAAACTTTATTAAGAAGTTGAAAATGTTGAGAAAATAGAAATCTAATGAAACCTGAGTATCACCTCACACTTGTCAGAATGGTTAAAATCAACAACACAAGAAACAACAAGTTTTGCTGAGGATGTGGAGAGAAAGGAACTCTCGTGCACTCTTAGAACATAAACTGGTGCAGCCACTGTGGAAAACAGTATAGAGTTTCCTTAAAAACTTAAAAATAGAACTACCTTAAAATCCAGGATTGCACTACTGGGTATTTACCCAAAATACAAAAACACTAATTCGAAGGGAGACATGCACTCCTACGTTTATTGAAGCATTTTTTATAATAACTAAACTATGGAAACAGCCCAATTATCTATAGATGAATGGACACAGAAGAGGGGTGTGTGTGTGTGTTTATAATGGAATATTATTCATCCCTAAAAAGGAATGAAATCTTGCCATTTGCCATGACTTGAATGGAGCTAGAGGCTATAATCCTAAGTGAAATATGTTAGTCAGATAAGCATGAATACCATATGATCTCATTCATATGTATAATTTAAGAAATAACAAGCAAATGAAAAAAAAAAAGGCAAACCAAGAAAGAGACTGTTAACATTGGAGAACAAACTGATGGTTACCAGAGGAGAGATGGGAGAGGGAATGGGCAAGTAGAGGATGGAGATTAAAGAGTATACTTATCATGATGGAAAAAATAAAATAATATAGAGATTAAAAAAAAGTTGAAAATGCAAAATATCTAGACAAACATTTTATAAGAGCAGGAAGAATAAAGCATACGTGAGATTCTCTAAATTCACCAACTTTTACCAAATTGCATAGCTTAGTGCTATATATGTCTGTGAGTGGGGGTAGGGAATGGGGCAAAAATACAAAATAATTTTGTGCTCCAGTTGTTACATTGAATAAAATGGCAAATCTTTTGCAAAAAGAGATGAGATATATACGCAAAATAATGAGACAAATAAAATGTAAATGGTCTAGTATTAAAAGGATTTGTGTCAAAATATTTATAATACAATTTCAGCTTTGCCTTTGAGATCATATTCTTTCCATTAATCTTATTGATTTAGGAAAGAAGCAAAATGTGCTTGAGTTTATGAAAAACTAGATGTCTAAAAAGTTCAAGTTTATATATTAACAGAAGAAAATAATCACCTATAAAACTCTAGGAAAAGAAAGAAAAAACTAGTAAGTACATGCGAAGTGTGGATGAATAGGATAGTTGCTGGGAAATACAACAATCTTGAAATTTGATGATATCCAGCAATCTGGTCTGGTCTAAAATATCTGCCTGGCAAAAATTCTTCTCTCAAGCTTAAATTTGATGAAATCATATGGTTCTAAATCAAGTCCAGAAATGGAAATCAGTAAATGGACCATATCCTTCCAATGGTTTTGAAGAATTCTATCCTGCCTTTCCCAAGAAGAAATGTCTTATTATAAGAGACCTATCATTTTCAAATATAAAATGTTATTCAAATCAACAGTCTTTTCAGTAGCTACCTAACATTTTCAGTGCTGAATCAAACATTTCATTAAAGAGGGACACCTAAAGCGTGGAGCACTGGGTGTGGGGAACGGGGAATGAATCTTGGAACACTGGAAAAAAAAATTTTAGTAAGAATAAAAAAAAAAAAAAAAAGACTACAGGGAAGTGCTCACTTGATTTACAACTCTTTCCTCAGTAGCATAAATCTAAGACGCTCCACGTCTGCTTAGTAAAACATGCGATCTTTTCCTTCGTTGGTACTTCCTGTATTAGAAAATGCATTGATTTTGGTAAAAAATTTTGATAGTAAGGATTTCATAAGTAGTTCAAATCTTCCTTGGTCCCTCAATCGCACTAAAGTTTTTGAATAACGTTGGGAATTCTTTTCTATACCCTTAACTGCTCATTATTTTTATAGCAAATCCCCTTCAAGCAGGAAGACACAGTCTCACTGCCTCTTCTTCTGACAAGCTCCCACACATCCTTCTAGGTTTAGCTGTAACAGAGATCTCCTTTGTAAGTTTTCCATAGGACTGGGCCCTCCCAGAGAGCGTTTGTTTGGTATGTAGCAAATGTTGCGAACCAAATTACACTGTATTTTAATTATTTGTTTATGTGTTATTGGCAATCTTAATTTTTATGTTTTAGTTCTAATGAAACTATAATTCAGGCTCTATTTCTTTAGTCATATTTTAAAATTTATTTTTATATAAGTAGCCCCTATCCATTGTAGACAAAATAGAAGCTAAACAGAAATATGAAGAAAAATAGCACTCATAATCATACTAATGGAGATAGCTATTTATAATAGTTGCTGTATTTCCTTATAGAAACCCATCTGATACTATTGAATTTAAGCTCTTTTCAGTTATTTGCTCTCTTATTTTAAATTTTTTAAAGATCTTATTTTTAAGTAGAGATTACTCTTGAGAGTAATCTTGAGATAAAGAGTTGCATGTTCTTCTGGTTGAGCCAGCTAGGAACCCTGTTATCTGCTCTTTTAAACAATGTTTGTTCAATATCCCTGTATGTACACATGGTATTTTGTTAACTGAATGTCAAGGTGAAAAGTTATATTAGATGATAAGTCCTTTTTTAAAAAATTCTGATTTATGTTTCAAACTAACATCCAGAAAAGTTATTCCAATTTGCACTCCCTTTATTGTATTAAAGTTTTCATATGTTTTGAAGATACTATTTATTTTTCTGTCTTACCTGAAAGATAAAGAATATTTTTATTAACTTTGCATTTCCAGTGCCTGCAGTATTGTTTTGCCTAGTAGGCTTTCAAAGTTTGTCAGAAGGATGCATAAACAGAAGGACAAATGGAAGAAAGAAAAATGAATTTATTTTACTGTCCAAGCAGTGTACCTGATCTCAGGTTTGGTTTTCAAATCAGACGGTACTTAGAAAGCAATGTTTTAGAAAGAAGAATGAACTGCTGTCTCTCTTTCTTCACTTCTCTTTCTTCTTCACCTTGTGATTGCCTCTTTAAGCCAAGCATACTTTTCTCTTAGATTTGGGACTCAGCTCTGGCTTTGTCCAATGTCATGTAGGTGCAAATAGCAATGCACCATTTATATCCTTGGCTGTAAGGCTCATGAGTTTTCTTGTCTTCTTGTGTCTCTTTCATTGTCATGAGAAGCACATCCAAGTCATAGCTACCCCTTTAGCCTGAGCTGCAGAATAAAACAGAAAAAATTTTGAGCAAGCTGGACTTTCACTCTGCAGCTGAATTGCATCATCTGACCTGTCCTGTAAAGCAGAATTTCCCAAGATACTGCAGGCTAAAAGCACTTCTGCCCTAGCTGAGTCCAGCCTAGATTAGCCAAGCCTCAGCTCACCTACAGTCATATGTGAGCTGTAATAAATTATTGTCACTTTACACTACTGAGCTTGGGGTGGCTTGTTACACAGTACTGTAGTTTTCCTGATGCAATTCCCCCATGGCTATAGAAGTCCCTCAAATCTGTTTTCCTTTTGAGTTATCCAACTATGAAAAAATGAAGCAGACATCAGTGGTGACAATTTCAGCTCTGTCATTTGGATTCATGGACTCATGACATCATTTAGATGCCAAGATTCATGGACAGCACAGTGAAAAGAGCAGTGAAGTTCTTGAAGGACATAGGTTCAAATTCTGGCTCCATTCAGTGTAGTTGTGTGACACATTGCACTTAATGTGTCTGAGTTTTAGTTTCCTTTTCTCTGTAGTGAAGATAATGAGATCTGTCTTATGGCACTATAGTGAAAATCAAAATATAGTATACACAAAAAAAGCACTCTCGAATGCTAGTCAATTCATCTAAATATACTTTCTTTGAAAATTGATACTTAGTGCATTTACACATTTGCTTAGTAGGTTGAATAATTTCTCACTCACTCTCTATTTCTTTGTTTAGGATTGTTCCTATGACTCTCTTAGATGTTTCCTTGGTTTCATTCTAGAATATTTATCAACTAAAATATTGGTCAAATACTGGTTATCTGACTTTAGTGACAAAGCCTAAATAATATAAAGGATAGTAAGTTATTGTGATTCTTGCTTTGCGTACTGCTGAGAAGTGTGAATTGCTGGTTTAAAAGTCCTTTAAGGGGTGCCTGGATGGCACAGTTGGTTAAGCATCCAACTCTTGGTTTTGGCTCAAGGTCATGAGATGGAGCCCTGCATCAGGCTCTGGGCTCAGTTCAGAGTCTGCTTGGTATTTTCTCTCCCTCTCCCTCTCCCCCTCCCTTCTGCCTGTGTCTTTTATTTCTTTCTCTAAAAGAAATAATAAAAGATAAAATAATAAAAAATGAAAAATTCTTTGTGTTGAATATTCTTAAGGTTTTCAAAAGTAAATACAATCACAAGAGACATCTGCAAAAATTATTTTGAATCTCATTTTCCATAAAACCCTTCAATTTAAAAAATATTTATTTATTTATTTGAGAGATAGAGGGTGAGAACACACGAGTGGAGATAGGAGGAGAGGGAGAGAATCTCAAGCAGGCCCCCTGCTGAGCCCCCTATGCAGGGCTAGGTCCTCTGACCTCAAGGTCATGACCTGAGCTGAAACCAAGAGTTGGAGCTTAACTGACTGAGCTAGCCAGATGCCCCAAATCCTGCAATTAAAAAAAATATAAATGAGATAAGTTGGGTAAGAAAAATTTTAAAGTCAAAATATAGCTTAAAAAGAATAGAATATATTTTTAAAAATTAAAATGTTGAAGAGGCATTAATTTATAGATGAATTGGTATTAGGGAAAGTGATTTTTAGAAAAAATAGCCTAGAGCAAGAGTAAAATGCTTTAGATTCAAGTCTCTACAACTGTGGTAATTCCATAGGCCAGAGAGTAGGAAGAGCTTGTGTTCAGGGATCTATAAATAGCCCAACAGGGTTTGAGCATAGAGATTGGGTTGGAACAAGACAGAAAGTAAAATTATAGAAATAGTTAAGGGCTTGGGTTTTATTCTGAGAGTAATGGGGAGGTTTAAGCAGATGAGAGGCAGAGACCATTCTGGCTGTGGTATGGACTATGGACGAGAGAAGCACTATGTGCAGGCTTTCATAATCGTTCGTGTCACAGGTGTTGGCATTGTGATGAGACAAGTGGTTCAGAGGAATCCATTCAGGCTGACTGTCTAAGAAATCTATCAAGAAATAACCTTTTCCAAAAGAAGACCTCAGCTAGTATAGGGAGAAGAATTCTACCTCCAAAGAAATGGGGCAGAGGGAAGCTAGATTGGATAATCAGTGCCCTCATGGAGTACCAGAGGGCTATCCAGAACCAGAGTAGAAACCCTCCCCACCCCACCAAAGTGTGAGTGCAGGGACAAAGCTGTTACCAGAGGCAGTTCCAGGTTGTGCCCACTGGCAGGGGTAGGGACTCCTGGTATACCAAGAAGGCCATGGAGTCTTCTTGGTTTTAGACCAGAAAAGGGCTGATTAACACAGGTTGTAGTCTTTGGGCTAGAACAGGCAGGCATGACAGCTGTGTGACTCATCTTCCCCTCTTCTGTGTAAGAGTCTTTCTAAGGCAGCCAGGTTTTTTTTTTTTTTTTTTTTTTTTTCCCATGCTTCTGGCAACATGCTGGGATAGGCATTACTGTGTGGCTGTAAGTTTTAGAGAGAGATGGTTTATGGTATAACCAAGAAGTAACCATACTGAAGGGATAATCATTTCCATTGTAACACAACTCCTTTATAATTTGGATATATTCTTCTTCTTCTCTTCTTCACATTGAATTTTTAGTCCTCTGTATTTTCTTTATTAAGTTTCAATTTAGAGCTTTAATATTAGACCTCATTTTCCAAAAATCTGATCCAAATTCTGGCTCGTGCAGGCAATTGAATGAGTTTGAATCCAATAATTTTCATCCAGCTATGAAGTTCATGGTATAGTCTTACATTCAACAAATTATTCCTTGGATTTGAATCATTGTAATTGTGATTTTTTTAATAGACACAGAATTAAAGTAAAATATACAACCAGGTCTCTGTTTTAATGTGTAACCAAATTTAATTTTATTTGCTCCAGCAGCGTAATAATTTCAAAGAGTGTCAGGCACCTGGGTGGCTCAGAGGGTTAAGCCTCTGCCTTGGGCTCAGGTCATGATCTCAGGGTCTTGGGATCGAGGCCCATATCAGGCTCTCTGCTCGGCAGCGAGCCTGCTTCCTCTGCTTTTCTGCCTGCTTCTCTACCTAGTTGTGATCTTTCTCTCTGTCAAATAAATAAATAAAATCTTAAAAAAAAAGAGTATGAACACAATATTTAAACTATCAGACATTTTACAATTGAAGTGCTTACTTAAAATATATTTAATGTTATAGAGTGGGCATTATAGATGTCAGGAATAAACAGTTTTTACAGTTAACTATCCGATTTAATGTGAAAAATATCTTGGAGTTTTAGGCTCAACGATGCCATGAAGAATCTATTATATGGATGATCATATGGCTGATAAACAGGACAGTAAGCTGAGCCCAGATTATTCTTAATTTTGTTTTTTTCCTAAAATATATTTTTAAAAACCCACTTTATTATTTCATGCCTCAGTTTGTCCATTCAAACTATAAAATGACCACAGTGGGTATTCTTAGGACTAATTATAAATCTATGAATTAATGAAAGCAACTGTCAGAACTATTTAATAGTATGGAATATATTTTAATTAATTTTTTTTATTACTGACACTGTGGAACTTTTAATTCCCCTTGTTTCCAAAGCAATGGGTAAAATGCATAATTGTGGTAGATGGAAATGAAGTCTATTTTTATTGTTAAACTTATCCCAGAAATTTTTACTCAGACCAGTTGAGTCCTGCTTGGTTTGTTACAATCATTGAGCATCCATACTGTGATGATCCATTAGGCATTTCTTAAAGTTTAAAACACCATGGAAAAAATTGTGGGAATCCATTTAATATTTAATGAGCGGTAGGCCTGCACATACAGCTTTTTTTCTCTCCCTCTGTTTGAGCAGTTTATTGTGAGTAGTGTTTAGTTACTCTGTTTTGAATGTTGTACTGAAAGTTATTTATCCTTAAAGGAATAGACACAATTTTAAAAGGGAAGAGATAAGAGGCAATTTGGAGCAGATGGAAAAAATGCAGTTTAATTCTATTGGTGGAAATAGGGACCTCAATACTATTTCAATATCAGAAATACAGGTCAAAGAGGGGATTTTGAGGGAAAACTGGGCTTCTAAAAGTTTGGGGATAGTAATGGAAAAGGGTCTATTTTTATTTTTTTTTAAACATTTTTATTTTATTTTTTTTTAATATTTTATTTGTTTATTTGACAGAGAGAAACACAGCCAGAGAGGGAACACAAGCAGAGGGACTGAGAGAGGGAGAAGCAGGCTTCCCGCCGAAGCAGGAAGCCCGATGTGGGGCTTGATCCCAGGTCTCCGGGATCATGACCTGAGCTGAAGGCAGTCGCTTAACCAACTGAGCCACCCAGGTGTCCCAAAAAAGGGTCTATTTTTAGAAGAAAGAAAATTAAGTGTAAGGTTAAAAGATCAGAGAGAAAGGGTTGTGGTCCTGCATAGAGGAGGGCTTTTATTTCCAAATGGTGGAATAAATAAAGCATTATCTAGTGTCCTCCCCTCTAGAGGTTCTCAAAAAGGAAAAAATAATACTAAGAAACACAATCTTTGAATAAACTGGGAGATTCTGTATCTCTAAATATGTAGTAGTAGGCAGATAAAATAGCAAGTTTTTGTATATAGTAGATAGTAAGTGTATGAAGCAGATAGAAGGGACTTAGAAAGTTAGACCAAAATACTGGGGCCAGGGCTGGGAGAAGGGGTATAGAAATAAATGCCACCCGATCCAATTTGTTTGTAAATAAGGAAATGGCTAAGTAATTGCAGGAATGAAGAGGGTAGTGGTAAACTGTGGAGCAGAAAATAGATTTGTTTGAAAATAAGTCAAAGGAACGGGCAACTTCTTGGCCCACACTTCCACTGTTTATAGTAAAAAGACAAAATAAAATTCTCCCAACTTCCTATGCTTGTAGAGTCTGAAAGTTTACCCTTGAGCGAAACTGATCCAGACAAATCTCAGAATTAGGGAGAAGGGCCCAGAGGAGGATGAGCTTGGGATCTTACACTGATCATAAGTAGAAGTCTATAAACCAAAAGGTGAAAAATGACCTTCCTGCCTCTTGTCTGGCCTTAGATCTACCCCTCCCTAGACAAAACATTGGAGATTCTTTACACAGAACATTGGATATTCTCTTTGTGGAGAGCCAAAACAATCCATAGAAAGAAGACCAGGAATAATTATATTTGACCTGCCATATATTTGGCCTGTAGAAACCCTATAAATATGCATAAAGCTTCTATTTAAGTATTTAGTGTTTTGCTGTAAAATGTAAATGGATAACCAAGCAACAGCAACCATTTGAGGAAAACCTATTACACAAAAGATAAATACAAAAAGAAACAGAAAGAAATCAGAGGAAGAAGAGCCAATATAGATAAGAAAGGAAGATTTGAAGAAGTTATTATAAATCATCTCAAAAAGATATATGGAGATATTGTAACCATTGCATCTTAACTTTATAGCTAAAAATGGAATTGTGGAATTGGCCAAGAAAAAAATTAAGAGCTTGTGGAAATTAAAAATAAGATAACTAAAATTTTTTAAAATTCAGTAGAACTGTTAGAAGATAAATCTGAGGAAATTATCCAGAATATAAAAATAAAAATATAAGGAGATGAGTGATAGCATAGAAGTTATAAGAATGTTATCAGGTTATTCCAGGCATTGAACATCTAACTAATAGGTATTTGAGAAAATGAGAACAGAAAAAAAAAAAAAAACAGGACATTATTCACCAAATAATAGAAGAACTTTCCTTAGAACTAGGGATGTTGAACTATCCTACCTAGTATTTGATATAATAAATACCAAAAAAACAAAAAAACAAAAACAAAAACAAAAAACAATCTTTACCAAGGCAACACCATCATGATAGTTTAAGAGACCAGGAATAAAGAGAAGAAAAATGATAAAAACTTCAGGTGGTGAAAAAACCCGAAATCATATAAAGTAAATAGGCATAATAATGGGACCAGATAGCAATAATGGAACTTAGAATGCAATGTAAGAGGCCTTTAAAATTGTGAGTGAAAATGATTTTCACACCATACTAGCATACCCAGCAAATCTATTCTTCACATGTTAGGAGGGAATGAAGTCATTTTCAGACATGCTATGTGGAGATAGCTGAAAGAGATGCAGCCACAAGCCAAGGAATGCTGGCAGCCAAACCATGAGGCACTGGATGAGTCAAGGCACGGATTCTTCACTATAACTCCCAGAGGAATGTAGCTTTGCCAACACCTTGATTTTGTATTTCTAGCCTCCAGAACTGTAACAGAATAAATTTCTGTTGTTGTAGGCAGTAAAGATTGGCTAATTCTCTCTGGACCAGGTAGGGGGACTCAGGAAATATTTCACAAAGGTAGTGAGGTTCTAATAGAATTTTGAAGGATTTCATCAATTAGAAAATAAATAAGAAGGACAGTCAAGAAGAAGAAACAGCACAAGTAAAGCAGCACCAGAGAGTGAAATGCAGTGGCTTCAGGCAATACAAGGTAATTCAGTATCCCTGAATTAAAGACATGGTGAGGAATTATGATAGATAGACCTGGAAAGTGAAAAGATGTGAAGAGGCCTTGAATGCCATGCTAAAACCCTTGATGTGGTCTGATAGGTAGCACTGATGAACCAAGACTCTCTGGGGGTAGGGATGAATGATAGGATACAATAATAAGGGACCCTGTAGGGATAGAACTGGATGCTAGGAGGTAAGTTAAGAGAATTTCAAAGTAGTGTGGCAAGATATAAGAGGGGATGAGTGGTGACCATGGATGTAGAATAGACAACAGGTAAGAGACTTTGGTTAGATTTTGGCAGTGAAGGAGAAGAAGGTCAAGAATGACTTGGAAGACTCCAGTTTCTGAGCCTGAGTGGAGACAGGCTGATGTTGGCAGATTGCAAATTTAGAAGAGGAAACAATTTTTGAAGAGATATAAAGGTATCCCTGTCGTACACTGGGATGAATAGGAACTGGGAGGTTGAATAGTGGGCACGTTTGTAATTTATCAACTTAGTGACCTTGAGCCCTTCACTTTTATAAGCCTCAACTTCCTTAGTTGCAGTGGGAGGACACATTAATATTTATCCCACAAGAACGTTGTAAAGATTCAAAGAGAATGTCTATGAAAATATTTTCTAAAGAATTTTTTTAAACAACTATATGAAAATCAGCTATTTTTAAAGTGGACTCTATTTGGGAAATGAGAATTTTCTGGACATACAGGTGGCTAGTGCCACACAAATCTATAAGAAGGAAGGGTGGCAGGTTCAAATTTGAGAAGACTTAGCAGCCCGCAAGGGCAAAGAAGTCCTCTGAGATCCTGCGGGGAAGGGATGAGGACTAATGGAGAGTCCGTGAGGGACACCAGCTCCTTAGGTGAACTCAGGAAATGAAGGAAATGAAGAAAGGACACACATTGTGGGGAGACAGTCAGAGACTGGTAGAAGGATCTTCAAGAAGTGAGAGGGATGGTCACTGAATCTTTACATAGTTCTGTTAGTAGAGACAGATGCAAGAGGTCTAAATAGAAGTAGGCAATTTTGATTATATAATAACATGTAAGAAATTATTAGAAGTCCCATGTTTCTTTCAGAAGATAGGCTGTGGGGTTTATTTTTAGGGCAGCTCAATATCACTCATAGACTTGACCTGAGTGGGGCTTACAAGCCTTATGTTCATTAAGCCCACAATGAAGACCAATTTTTTTTTTTTTTAGCTGAAGTGATATTCACATACATAAAATTAACCATTATATATAAAATGTATAATTCAGTGGCATTTTTTGGTGCATTCACAATGTTGTACATCTATCACCTCTATCTAGTTCCAAAACATTTTCACCACCCGGGAAGGAAACCTCATTCATTAAGCAGTCCCTCATTCTTTGCCTCAGCACCTAGCAACCACCAATCTGTTTTCTGTCTCTATAGATTTATTTAGATTATGTACTGAAAACGGGTAGTGAAACAAATGCTTGTACATAAATGAAGATCCAGTTTTGAATGGGCATCTTTGAGTGAGGTCAGGTTCTAGGCAATTTACCTTAGAAAGTGAGTCCTATAAAAATAAAGTCTGCATGGCCATAATGCCATTGGGTTTATTAAGACTGTTTTGTGCATGTGTGTTCCTTAGTTCAAACTGCTCTCAGTGCCAAAAGCAGAATCAGTGGATGACAATGGTTTCTGTAAATTAAACCAATTAATGTGAAAGGTGAGTTCTGGGTTAGCCAAATAATAACCTTTAATAAGAGAAGCACAGAATCTAAGCTTCATTGTTTTCAGGTTTGTTTGTTTTTTTTTTAAACTATTTTATAATCGGGGAAATTTTGTCCGTAAATGAATACTATTTGTAAATAATCCTCTCTAATCGTGGGCTTAAAATGTCTGGGCAAAACCAAAAATGACTCCCTACCCAAGGTTTAGTAACAGTTAAGGTATTTAAACAGGAGCAGCCTGAAGAATTGTCGTCAGGTTTGATCTCAGTAAACCTGCAATTACTCATCTCTCCAGATAGACTTTTCCTGAGCAAAGCGAAGGGCAACCAAAGTGCATTAATCGTTCACCGATGACTCAAGGTAAACAAAAACCTTATAATCTTTGTTTCAAATAGTTAGTGTGTGTTGTAGGTAGAAAAAAAAAAGGAGTCTCTCTTTAGTGGTGAGTAACAGTTTGCCCAACAGATTTTCTCCAAGTCCAAGTTCCACTGCCTATATGTAGTTTTTGAAAAACTACATATAAAACAAATGAAGCTTTACGAACTTAGTGGAATATTACGAAATACTAATTTTACAGGTGCATAAGAGCAAACTGCAGTTTCAAATACCAGAATGCCATTAAATATAATGCACTCCGTATGCAGGGGCAGTTAATTTAATATTAAACCAATAAAACATTTACCAGTGCCAGTGAAGGTTTTGGTTGTTGACAGAAAGCTAGGTGTCCCACAGCCATGCCCTCTTTCTGTTTGTAGGCCAATTTTACACAGCTGCTTTCTTCTGGAAATCATGCATCATTTGAAGCTTTTGCAAGTATGACAAATAGCCTCTCTAAGCCTTAGCGACGGTGGGGAAGCTTAAAAATATTTAGGAGCATTTATTAGCAAGAATATGAAACAAGATTTAGTTAAACTACAGTCGTTGACTGTGTGGAAGCATCATTATTAAAGGAAACACTACCTGGTGTATATATCTTTTGTAGAGCACTGTATAAAACTGTCACCCTGGGGGCAATGCTAAGTTCATACTGCATAGATATTCTAATGCTGATCCGTAAAATGGACAAAATTGGGGTAAAATCTTTACTTTTAAACTCAGCTGTCTGGTGACATTGCTGATCTTTTATTGGCTGCCATTCTAGCAGATGTAAGATAGAGCTCCTATTACAGGGAGCTTTGAATCTGTGCAGGAATATAGGATTTATAGGAAAAGGTAAACAGCAGTACAAAGACAGGAATGCTGAGTGTATGTTGTTCAAACAAGACTTCAGGTATGCAAAGTATACTAGGGCAAAAATAGTCAGGGAAGTCCACCCAGAAGTTGGACTTTGGGGTGGACAATGGAGGAGGGTAGGACATAGGAAACTGGTAGCATGTAGGAGTGGGGTGGGATGGCTCTTTGTAAACAAGGATGGCATGTTTTGAGAAAAAGTGAACCAACGTGGCTGGAGAATTCATGGAGTGGGTAGAGGGAGGTAAGTTTGGATAGACTGAATGGTTGTAATTACAGAATCTCTTGGATAGGACTATAGATTATTTTTGCTGTAGGAAATGGTATGATGAAGGCTTTGGGAACAGGAGGGTGACATAAGAAGGAAGGGTTTTGGGAAATTCCATTACAGTAGCTTCTTGGATTAATTGACATGGAGAGAATTGAAAAATCTTCTATGCTTAGAAGATTAAGTAATAAGACTGGGTTGGAATTGGCAGTGATAAAAAGGAATGGAATGTTAAAAGAAACACTTTGAAGGGAGTATTTATAGGCCCTGAGAACTTATTGGGTGCACAGAGTGACATGTGGGCAGGTCCAGACCAATTCCAGGACCCTGAACCTAGGTAACTTGAAGAGAAAAATAAGAAACCCAAAGAGGAAACTGACTTAGGTGAGGAAAAGATGAGGTCAGCTTTAAACCTGTTGAGAAAATCCTAATGGAGATGCCTAGTAGACCTTTGGGAAAGTAGGACTGAACCTTAAAAGGAAAATAGATTTGGGTGTCATCACCAACAAGAGAAGTCTGCTGAAGCAATGAAACTTGAGATATCTGAGGAAGGCTGGAGAGAGAAAGCTGTAGTGTACTAGAGACAGACTACTTTTAGGGTTCTAGATATCAAATGGTGGAAAGAGTAGTAAAACCAAAGATCTAAACAAGGAGTAGGCCAGGAGCCAGTGGAAACTAAAACCTTTTATTTCAAAGCATGTAATGAATAGCAATTACTGAAAACTGTGAAAAAGTCATTGAATTCCCTGGATAAACACCTGTGAGATATCATTGCTGGAGTGGTGTGGAAAGAAACAAGTTTCTGGAGGTTAAGAAATGAATGGTTGCTTTGAATGGAAGCCATGAGTATAGACTCCATTTTGAGGGAGTAAAAATCAAAGCAAAGGGAGAAATAAGACCAACATTTTGATGCAATAGCAATGGCAATAAAACAAGAATCCTTGTTTTTGAGATAAGAGACATGAACTTATTTTAGATAAGGGAGAAATCCAAAAGAAAACATTAAAGACATTAAGTAGGGTATGTATCATCTTGGAAGGTAAAAAAAAAAATCTGGTGTTAATAAGGTGGAATGTGACTTTTACCAAGAGAAGAAACAGAGATATGGTTGAAAACTAGAAGAAGAAATGCATTTATCACAATTCACAAGGTTATTTAGAAGAAGGAACTGAGTAGCCATGTGAACTAAGTATTATCAGGTATATAGAAAGCTTGATTATTGGGACACCTGGGTGGCTCAGTCCATTAAGTGTTTGCCTTCAACTCATGTTATGATCCCAGGGTCCTGGCATTGAGTCCTGCATCAGGCTCCTTGCTCAGTGGAGAGCCTGCTTTTTCCTTTCCCTTGGCCACACTACCCCCCACCCCCCATTTCTGTGCTCTCTCTCTGTCAAATAAAATCTTTTAAAAAGCTTGATTATCTATTGACATTAAAAGATGGGGAAAGTTTAATCCTTAGTGAAGTTTGTATAACCATTTTGGGAGATGTATTTGAACAAAGAGAGACAGCTTGCTCTGAGTCTACTGGGATTTGTTAAAATGGCTGCCTGGTGCCCACTGTTCTGAGAAGGTTGTTGAGACTACATTTAGACTCAACATTCAGAATTGCCATGATGAATCAGCGATGTCTACCTTGAGCATGGGATTGAGGAATGGTAGCTCCTGCACTAGCTAGCAGGACTCTTGGGCAGCAATGAGTATGAAGAGTCCAGTTCCTTAGCAGATTTTAGGAAACTTGTATCTCATAATGACACAGCATTGATAATGAGTAAGGAGGAACACTAAGGTAAAGAAGTCTAGGGTGGTGTTACTCAGAGTGGAGCGTGAGCATCACCTAGGGTGCTTGTTAAAATGCAGATTCTGAGGCTGTACTCCAAACCCAGTGATTTCAACTCTTCATTTGAACAGTATCCCAACTGATTCACAGACACACCAAATTTTATAAAGGGCATTTCTGGGGTCTATACCAAAATGACTGACCATGGGATTCAGGTAGGTGGGTGAGAAATTGAAGAAACCAAGAAGAGTTCTTAAAGTCTAGGTGAGGGGATCTCAAATTGTGGTCCCCCAACAAGCTGCATCCTCAGCTTCTGGGAACTTGTTAGAAATGCAGATTCTCTGGCTCCACCCAGACATACTAAATCAGAAACTTCGGTTAGGACCTAGGAATTTGTGTTTAACAAGCCTTCCAGGCTTCCTTCCTGTGTACTCTAAAGTCTGAGAACCTTTGTTCTAGATAATCTGGTGAAGTAGCACTCAAACATGGGCCAACAATTGGTATAAAATAGAGTTTCTAAACTTTGGGATTAAGGAAGTTGCTACAAGTTCAGGAAGCAAAAACATGAAAAAGCCAGTCACCAGCAATACTATATACCAGTAAGAACTTAGCTTAGTTAACCAAGAAAGAAGATCATGGATGTTTGGTTTTGTAGACAAAGCAAGTAGTTTTCTGGTGGATATTTGAAAATTAGGGGGCAGAACCTTCACTTGAAGAAGTGCATAATATAAGAGAAACTAGATTATGAGAAGATGAACGTACCATAAAATATAATTTACATATAGACAATGAAACTGCAAAGTGAGCAAGGCAGGTCCAGTTTAAAAGGCTAATTGCAAATAATAATGCTTCCATCATCAAAAATGCAGGACTGGACCTTGAGCAAACTAGATACCTCTATGTCCATTATAATATATATCTGTAAGTACTGTGATTACATCCTTTTAGAAAATATATTGCAATTCTAACTTCTTTTTCATTTACTACTGGAAAGCCCTTCCACACTAATCATTGATAACTTCAGAGTTGTGACTATCAAAGAGTCCTGATATCTTCTGTGTTGCATGTGGTTGCCTCTATCCACATGTGGCTACTTAAATTTCAGTTAATTAAATAATATTAAGAATTTTTCAGACTATCCATATTCTATGTGTTTAATAGTCACCTGTTTCAAATGATGGACATATTGAACAACAAGGTTTACAAGTCATTTGCATCATTACAGAAAGTTCTGTTTGATGGTACTTAGGTTTTTGATTCAGGATTTGTCATACAGGCTTTGTCAGAATCAGGCTTATCAAGGAGATGCTTTGCAGGGGGGATAAAAGCAGATCACATCTGTGAAAAGGATGGGATTGGGGGCAGAAGCCATCAGTCTCCACCTGCTCTGAATACAGATGTTTCTAGATTCTACCTCAACAACTAGGATGTGGAGACCTTCTCTGAGGGAATCAAGAGATGCCACTACTTCATTCACTTTATTTTTGTCATGGTAGATGGGGACAAAAAAATCACCCACGACAAGATGATGTGGGCTAACATCCCAGTACCCTCTTCGTAATTTTATTTGCACAGTTTTGTTGTTTTGTTTTTGCCAAGTCTTGTCATTAAGAAGGTGGCCGTGCCTAGCTGTTTTATCTATCTATCTATCTATCATCTATCACCTTATCTATCTATCTATCTATCTATCTATCTATCTATCTATCATCTATCATCTATCATCTCATCTATCTATCATCTATCATCTTATTTATCTATCTATCATTTATCATCTATCTATCATCTATCATCTTATCTATCTATCTATCATCTATCATCTTATCTATCATCTATCATCTTATCTATCATCTATCTTCTATCATCTTATCTATCATCTATCACCTTATCTATCATCTATCATCTTATCTATCATCTATCATATCTATCCATCTATCTATCATCTATCTATCTATCATATTATCTATCTAATCTATCTATCATCATCATCTTATCTATCTAATCTATCTATCATCTATCTATCTATTATCTGTCTGTCTATCTATCTATCTATCTATCTATCTATCTCTCATCAATCACCAATCTATCTGTCTTTGCTGAAGCCCTAATAGGACAAATGAATTCTGGAAAGAGCCACTAATTGAGCAACCAGCAGGGTTAGGTGCCTGAGTGAGGCTGGCTTTTCAGGTTAGGTAGAGGCCTTTGTAGATTTTCAGTTATTTTTAACCTTCCTTTCTTGAAAGCAGGCTAGAAAGAGAATGGTACTCATCCAGTATTGCTACGTAAATCTCTTTTGGGGGGGTTTCTTGGGTACTTTTTCCTTTGAATGAACTTCTCATCTTCTCGTCTTATAAAGTCCTATAGATAGATAGATAGATGATAGATGATACATAGATAGATTTGTAAGGACAGAAATTATTGATTTGAAGCTAAAAAAATTGTCAGCACATGAACCTGAGGCAATCAGACCTAAGGTAAAGAAAATTGAATTGACACAAAGTCCTCTGGAATCTTTCATGCCTTTTGGTAAGATGGAGTTTTAGATAAGCCTCGGGGCTAATGTTTTTATTTTATATAAGGATACAGTTGGTATATAAAGAAATAAATTTTCTTAGTCAAAACAATGCCACATTTATAGTACATAGATATAAATCTGTGAATAATTTGAAGTTTCATAAGTGACTTTTGGCACAATATATATGTACATATATATAGTGTGTGTGTATATACATATATATGTATAGCAGCATTTTTTAAAAAGATTTTATTTATTTGACAGAGAGAAACATAGCCAGAGAGGGAACACAAGCAGGGGGAGAGAGAGAGGGAGAAGCAGGCATCCCGCCGAGCAGGGACCCTGATGTGGGACTCGACCCCGGGTCTCCAGGATCATGACCTGAGCCGAAGGCAGTCACTTAACCAACTGAGCCTCCCAGGTGCCTCTATGGCAGCATTTCTTGTTTATCCTTTGGTGGCCACTTGGGTAAACATAAATATCTCTGTGACACCTTGTTCTTATGTTCCCCAGAATAATTTTTTCTCACCCTTGTCCTAGGAACAGAAATGTTCTAAGCCTTTCTGATGAGGCTTCCAAAATCTTCCCAGTGAATCTCTGTGAAAAGTTAAGAGGTCTTTTCCGGGCAATTAGCCACATATAATTTTCCAAATTACATGTTTAGCTCTGACGTGTGTCTCTCCAAAGTTGGTGTGCTATTTATTTATTTGGTTCTGAACCCAGGGTAGGAAGGAGTCTCTCCTGTTGCAGGTGACCTCCTGTGAGTCACATCGTGAGCAAATGTAGCCCAGAAAGGAGCTGCTTCACTGGCAGGGTTTTTCTAGGCGTTTTCTAAAACCTTTATGGAAATGGAAAGCTAGCTTTCTTCTTAATGCTCATCACTATTTTTAAAAATATCAATATGAAATTGACACCAAAGATTCATTTTTATGGGATCTTCTCCAATTTGGTAACTTTACTGACCTTGGTTGGCTTCAAGTCAAAGCCAGTTGAAAGGCCTTGCATGGATAGAGTCCTTTTGAAGCACGTGTGTTCTCAGAACCTCTGGCCACCATTTGGAAAGTAAGATAAAACTTGATCCTGCCACCCCACCAAATCTGGTCAGAATCTGGAAGCTCATCAAGTTTCTTTCTCTTTGCTCAAATTAAACATTTACTTACCTTATATTTTCCAGTGTGTTGATCCTCCTGGTGACAATGGGTTCATCAAAGATTAATTAGATAAACTTACCCATTCTGATGTTGGTAACTAGTTAATCTATTCCTCCTGCCCCATAAACCTTGAGTCTGTTCACACAACCATGTTTCTAAGAATACTTAGGACTGATGACAAGAGCAGGCATTCCACCTCGCAGGCCATGGGAGGAGGCATGAGTCATCACAGGATAGTCAATACATTACCAGGGAAATCCTGCAAATGGCTGTCTCTCCTGCCCCAAGACAACCAGTGACATCAGGAAGAGTTCATGCCTTGTTGAGTGACTAACTGAAAATAGGTAAGAGTTATATATAAATAACTTGATTTTTAACCAATTAAAGATAATCTAGATATTTTATGCAAAAGTCAAATCTTCCACAAACTTGCCTTTTACCCCTTTAAATAATCCCATCTTTTTGTCATTTATACTAGGAATCTCCATTATTTTTAGTTCTACCATCTCCATGCAACACTAACACTGAGATTAAATTCTCTAGATCAAACATCTCATGATTCTTCTCATCTTATAAAGTCCAAACTCCTTGGCATGGTAGATAAAAATGCTTAATAACATATCTTCAGTATACTTTTCAGTCTTTCTTATCTGTGTGCCTTTTGTGTATGTCCCTCACATACATCCCCTTCCAAGAAGAGTTTTCTGAACTTGCCCTTTCTGAGACTGGCTCTTCACTTCTTCTTCAGTAAATAGAAGAAAATTCTTTCTTCCAGTTTCTTTCAGACGCACTGTCACCTCCCCTGCCTCCTACAATCCAATCATTTAAAGTCCAATTTAAATTTCTTTTCCTTCATGAAGCTTTTTTCTCATCCCCTTGGCTAGAGATCATCCCAGTCATCTGATCATCCCATATCCTTTGTTTAAGTTTGCCTTTTACTGCATTGCTAATGAGCTGATAACCTACCTACTTCATTATTTATTAGAAAATAAAATAAATTTTCTCTGGTTTAGTTTCTTTTTTAAAAAAGATTTTATTTATTTGACAGAGAGAGACACAGCCAGAGAGGGAACACAAGCAGCAGAAGTGAGAGAGGGAGAAGCAGGCTTCCCGCCGAGCAGGCAGCCCGATGCAGGGCTCGATCCCAGGACTCCAGGATCATGACCTGAGCTGAAGGCAGAGGCTTAACCACTGAGCCACCCAGGCACCCCAACTTTGGTTTAGTTTCTATATGGTATATGTATTGCACATGGAAACTTAAAAAAAATTCTGAGGAATGCCTGGGTGGCTTAGATGGTAAGGCATCTGCCTTCGGCTTGGGTCATGGTCCCAGGGTCTTGGGATAAAGTCCCCTGTCAGGCTCCCTGCTCTTTGGGGAGCCTGATTCTGCCTCTGCCTCTCTCTCTCACCCGCCCCCCCCTCTGTTTCTCATGAATAAATAAAATCTTTTTTAAAAAAAGCTTCTTGAATCAAACCATGCAACTACTTTTTGTTGAATACCTATGGCACACATGTCTTTGACATGTGACATGTCATGAATCACATACATCACAAAGTGCAAGATGAAAGAAACAAAGAGTGGGTCTAGAAATCTGTGATTGTAAGAATTAAAAAAAAAATAGATCCGATAGAGTATGTATCAGGCTATCAATGACATGGGCTGTCCAGTGGTACCCCAAGTAGAAAGCTTTGGAACACTGAGAAAGTCTGTCTTCTGCCATACCACATTTTCATTTACCCATATGTTACTCTAGATCTCCGTATAATCCAGCCAGACATTTTCCAGGACTGCCTATATGGCTGGAGTGATACTATATGAGAGACAGTTTAACTAATTGCAGAAACAGAGGTTATCTCTGGCCTCTCGGTCTAATGGTATTAGTGTCATCTGGGTCTATATATAGCAAGAAAGTTTTTCTCCTTTTTTAGTAATTGGAAGTTTATGCCTTTTGACCACCTTCACCCATTTTGCTGACCCTCATCCCCACCTCTGGCAACCAACAATATATTCTCTGGTTTTATGAATTTGCTTGTTTTAGATTCCACATATAAGTTAGATCATGCATTATTTGTCTTTCTCTGTCTGATTTATCTCTCTTAACTTGATGCCCTCAAGATGCATCTATATTGTCACAAATGTCAGGATTTCCATCTTTTTATGGCTGAATAATATTCTTTGCATGTATGTGTGTGTATATATACATCACATTTTCTTCATCCACTGATCCACTGATAGATACTCATTTAATTCATTTCCATTTCTTGGCCATTGTGAAAATGTTGTGATTAAAATGAGGATGCAAATATCTCTTCAAGATTTTGATTTCGTTTCCTTTGATTTTATACACAGAAGTGGAATTTCAGGATCATATGATAGTTCTATTTTTAATTTTCCTTGGACCCCCCCATCATGTTTTCTACAGTGGTTGTACCAATTTACATTCCCACCACCAGTGCATTGGGATGCCCTTTGTTCTACATCTTCACTGACACTTGTTATTTCTTGTCTTTTTGATAATAGCCGTTCTGACAGGTGTGATGATAGCTCATTGTGGTTTTGATTTGCATTTCCCTGAGAGTGATTGATACTGAGCATCTATATATATGTGTTGGTCATTTGTATGTTGTTTCTGAAAAAGTCCCATTTTATTTATTTATTTTTATTTTTTTAGATGTTATTATTTATTTGTCAGGGAGAGAAAGAGAGAGCATCAGTCAGAGGGAGAAGCAGGATCCTCACTGGGCAGGGAGCCTGATGTAGAACTCCGTCCCAAGACCCTGGATCATGACCCTGTGAGCCAAAAGCATATGCTTAACCGACTGAGCCACCCAGGTACCTGGAAAAGTCTCATTTTAAAATCAGATTTTTAGGGGGCGCCTGGGTGGCTCAGTTGGTTGAGCGACTGCTTTTGGCTCAGGTCATGATTCCGGAGACCTGGGATCATGTCCCACATCCTGTTTCCTGCTTGGCGGGAAGCCTGCTTCTCCCTCTCTCACTCCCCCTGCTTGTGTTCCCTCTCTGGCTGTGTTTCTCTTTGTCAAATAAACAAAATCTATAAAAAAAAAATCAGATTTTTTTGTTGTTACTGAATTGTATGAATTCCTTAAGTAATTGTAAAACTGTAGTATATCACAATCCAGATATTAACATTGATATAATCCACTGAACTTATTCAGATTTCCTAGTTTTCCTTATAATACTATGTAATAAGGTATGTGTGAGCATGCATGATCACACACGTGTGTGTCAAGGTCTACTCAGTTGTATCACATGTAAAGTTTTGTGTGTTCACTTCTGCAGTCAAAATACAGAATAATTCCATTACCATTGAATCCTTAATGTTATTCATGGTTCTTAGACAGTTGTTTGCTTGTTACTGTGAGTTTTCTAAGTTCTTTGTATATTCTAGATACTGGCCCTTTGTTTGATAGGTAGTTTGCAAATATTCTCTGTCATCTGTAATTTATTTTCATCCCTTTAACTGAATCTTTTGCAGAGCAAATTTTTAATTTCGATGAGATTCAACTTATCAGTTTTTTCTTTTATGGGTTGTGTTTTTGGTATCATCAAAATATTTTTTTGCCTAGTCGAGATTCTGAAGATTTTCTTCTCTGTCATTTTCTCAAAGTTTTTATACTTTTATATTTTACATTTAAGTCCATGATTCAGGCGCCTGGGTGGCTCAGTTGGTTAAGCAACTGCCTTCAGCTCAGATCATGATCCTGGAATCCGTGGATAGAGTCCCACATCAGGCTCCCTGCTCGGTGGGGCATCTGCTTCTCCCTCTGACATATCGCCTCTTATGCTCTCTCTCTCTCTCTCTCTCAAATAAGTAAATAACCAATAAAAAAATCTTTAAGTCCATGATTCATTTTAAGTTGATTTTTGCATAAGGTCTGAAGTTTATTTTTATTTATTTATTTGTTTTTATTATGTTATGTTAATCACCATACAATGCATCATTAGTTTTTGTTGTAGTGTTCCATGATTCGTTGTTTGCATATAACACCTAGTGCCCCTGGTGATGGGTATTAAGGAAGGCGTGGATTACATGGAGCAGTAGGTCTGAATTTTAGATTGAAGTTCATTTATTGCCAACAGATGTCCAATTGTCCCATCACCCTTTGTTGTAACCACTGTTCTACAGATTGTTTTTGTACTTTGTCAAAATTTAGACTTATTTGTCCAAATCTGTTTCTGGATTTTTTATTTTGTTTGTCTCTCTGCCAGTATCACATTGGCTTGATTTCTGTGGCTATAGAATAAGCCTAAACATCAGGTATAGTTATTCCTTCTACTTTACTCATTGTCGAGATTGTTTTAGCTAGTATAGGATCTGTGCCATTTCATATACATTTTTGAATAATCTTGCTATATCTATAAAAATTCTCTCTGCGACTTTGATAGGAATTGCAATAAACCTACAGATCAGTTGAGGAGAATTGACATCTTCACTGTGTCAAATCATCAAATCCATGAATATTTATTTAAATTATTTTGTTTTTTTTTAAATACATTGTTTTATTTTTTTCAGTGTTCCAAGATTCACTGATTATGCCCCACACCCAGTGCTCCGTGAAACACGTGCCCTCAATACCCACCACCAGGTTCACCCATCCCCATACCCCATCCCCTCCAAGACCCTCAGTTTGTTTCTGAGTCCAAAGTCTCTCATGTTTCATCTCCCTCCCCGATTATTTTTATTGCTTTTATCAGCATACTAGTCCTATATATGTTTTGATAACTTTATACCGAAGCATTTGGTTTTCCTTGAAGTGATTGCAAATGGTGTGTTTTTAATTTCTGCTTCCACATTTTTATTACTACTATACAGAAATGTGATTAATTTTTGTGTATTGTTCCTGTATCCAATGATCTTGCTGAAGTCACTTATTAGAGCTATTAGCCTTTTGTAGATTCTTTCTGATTTTCTGTGTAGGTAATCATGTCATCTGGAAACAGGAACAGATTTATTTCTTCCTTTCTGATCTGCATGCTTCTTTTGTGTGTGCTGTTGCCTCATTTCACTGGTGAGAACTTCCAGATATATTATATAAAAGTGGTAAGAGCTGACATTTTTCCTTCTTCCTGACTTTAGGAAGAAAACAGTCTTTCATATTAAATAAAATAGGAACTGTAGGTTGTTTTGTAAACCTTCTTTTTCCAAGTTGGGGTAATTCCCATCTGTGCCTAACTTGCTGGGAATTTATCATGACTGGTGTTAAATTTTATAAAATGCATTTTCTGTCATTTGATGTAATCTCATATGATTTTTCTAATTTAGCCTGTTCATAATATGGACCACATTGGTTCTTAAATGAATGTTGAAACAGCCTCATGTACCTAGAATAAATTCCACTTGGCCATGGTGTATAATATATAACTCGTTTTATATATTGTTAGGTTTAATTTGCTAATATTTTGTTGTTGAGTTTTGCATCCATACTCCTGAGGGATATTGGTCTATAGTTTTTAATTTTGGTTTTGTTTTTACAGTTGTTTTTATTTTGGCCATATAAGATGACTTAGAAATTGTTTCATCTTCTTTTATATTCTGGAAGAAATTTTTAAAAATTGGTCTTAATTCTTTCAGTGGTAGCATTTTCCAGTGCCACTACCTGGGTCTGAAGATTTTCTTCAGGAGGTTTTAAATAACAAATTCAGTTTCTTTAGTGATTATAATATTACTGAGATGATCTACTTTGTTTTTGAGGTTTTTGAGGAACTGACCAGTTTCTTCCAAGTTGTCCAGTCTTTAAGGGTAAATTTCCTTATTTTGTTTAATTACTATAGGATCACTATAGAAACTGTAGTGAAACCCCAATTTCATCCCTAATATTGATGATTTGTGTTTTCTTTCATTTTATTTTTGGCAGTATTGCTAGAGGTTTATCAATTTTTTTGAAGAAACATTTTCTGTTTCATCTTTTCTACTATTTTTCCTATTTTCAGTTTCATTGGTTTCTGTTCCTTATTGTTGCTTTCTTATAGTAGCTCTGGGTATATTTTTATTTTACCTCTTTAGTTTTCTGGTAGAGAAACAGTTAATGATTTAAGAACTTTAATGTTGGCCAATGTGAGCATTTAGTGCTACAAACTTGCCTTACAAAACAGTAGTAACAACATACTATTTCCTGTATATTTTATTTTCATGTTAATTCAGGTTCTGTGTATTTTTAATTTTCTTTGAGACTTCTCCTCTCACCCATGGACTATTTAGAAGTATGTTACTTTATATCTAATTGTTTATAGAGTTTTCTATTGTCTGTCATTTCCAGTTTGATTCCATTATGATCCAACAACATACTTTGTGCGATATTAATTTCTTTTAAATCTGTTGAATAATTTATGGCATTGGATATAGATTATTTTGGTGAATATTCTATCTGTGCTGGAAAAAATGTATATTCTGCTATTGTTGTGTGGATCATTGTCTGTGTGTCAATTGGACCCTGTTAGTTGATTGTGTATTCATCTCTTCTGTATCCCCGATTATTTTTCTAGTAGCTTTACCATTTGGTTAAATTGAGGTGTTGAAATTCCCAACAATAATGTGATCTATTTCATTTTCATCTGTATCATTTTTTGCCTCATGTATTTTTGGAGGGTTCACATTTAGGATTGTTTTTTCTTTCAGATATAGTGATTCTTTTATCATTATGTTATATTCTTCTTTGTCACTAATAATTTTCTCTGCTCTAAATTAGAGTATAATTTATCTGACATTATAATTTGTCTGTTATTAATATAGCCATTCCTACTTTAAAAATATTATCATGGTATATTTTTTTCCATCCTTTTACTTTCTGTCTACCCGTGTCATCATTTTTGAAGTGTCTTATAGATCGTATATAGTTGGATTATGATTTTTTTAATCCATTCTTCTAATCTCTGCTTTTTAATTGGTTTTTAGACTATATTTATGGTAATTATTGATATATTAAGGCTTAAACCTGCCATTTTATTGTTTGTTTTCTGTTTGATTCTGTTTGGTTCTGTTTATTTCTTCTGTTTCTTGTTTCTTTGCCTCTCAATTCTTGCCTTCCTATAGGTTATTCAAAGATTGTTTTAGGGGCACCTTGGTGGCTCAGTCATTAAGCCTTTGGCTCAGGTCATGATTCTGGAGTCCTGGGATCAAGCCCTGCATCGGGCTACCTGCTCAGTGGGAAGCCTGCTTCTCCCCTCTACCACTCTCCCTGCTGTGTTCCCTCTCTGACTGTGTTTCTCTCTGGCAAATAAATAGGCAAAATCTTTAAAAATATATTTTTTAGCATTCCATTTTGATTTATTTATGGCATTTTTTAGTTGGAGTGTATCTCTTTGTGTAGTTTTCATAATGGTTCCGGGAATTGCAATATACATCATCTACTGGTATCAACATTTAACCACTTTGAGTGAAGTATGGAAATTTTTCTTGCATTTAATTCCCTCTAAAGGCAGGTAAAGAAGGTCACTTCTTTATTTTAAATATTATCTTGAGTATCAAATGGTATGACAAATTTTAACTCATCTATCAAATGTGATTTGTAAAACTCATAAGCAGAATAGTGTGTTATGTGTCCATGTTTCTCTTCTTCCTGTTATTCCTTCCTTCCTCATCTCCAAAATTCCTTCTTTTATTCCTGCCTTTCTTCTTGAAGAACTCTACTATCTAATCTTTGGCTACTACTGACAAATTCTTTTTCAGTTTTCCTTCACCTGAGAAGGAAAAGGAAGAGAATACACAAACATTCCCCGGTGAATGTTTGTGTATTCTCTTCCCTTTTGAGGAAAATTTTCATTGGATATAGAATTTGTGGTTAATTGTTCTTTTCTTTCAAGACTTGAAAAATTTTTGCCGCTTTCTTCTATTCCATGTTTTCATACAAGAAATAAGCTGTCATTCAAATTGGGGTTTCCTGTATTTAATGCATTGTTTCTCTCTGGTTGCTTTAAAGATTTTCCTCTTTCTGTTAATTTTCACAGTTAGATATGCTGTGACTTGATATAGATTTCTTAGCATTTACCTTGATGAGTCATTAACCTTTTTAAATCTAAGTTTATGTCTTTTACCAAATTAGGAAATTTTCAGCTATCATTTCTTCAAATACCCCTTTAGTCCTACTTTTTTTCCCCCCTCTCTCTCTTTTCATTCTCAGCTTTGATGATACGAATTTTGACTTTCTTGTTATCATACGGGTCCCTCATACTCTGGAGTTTCTCTGTTAGTTTTGATCTATTTTCTTTTTTTTGTTTGATTTGGGTAATTTTGTTTATCTGTCCTCAACTTCTAAAGTTCACTGATTCTGTCCTTTATCATCTGCACTGTTGAACCAATGCAACAAGTTTTTAAAACTTTACAGTTATTGTGGTTTTTCAGTTTTATGAGTTCCATTTGGCTTTCTTTTCTTTCAGCAACTTTTTTCTTTGCTGATATTTTCTATTTTTTCATCTGTTTTAGGAGAATTTTCAAGTGCTTGTTGAAGCATTTTGAGGGTGGTTTCTCAGATAATTCTAACATGTGTTTCATCTTAGTATTGGCATCAGTTTGTTGTCTTTTCTCATTTAAGTTGTGATTTCTTTGTTTCTTGATATGACAGATAAATTTTTCTTTGTTTTCTGGGTATTTTGGCTATTATGTTTGGAGAATCTGGGTCTTATAGGCATCATTTATTTTAGTAGCCAGTCACTATGTTTAAGTTTAGCACACAGGAGCATACCTTCTTTTTTGAGCTGTGATTGCAATAGTAACTTCATTAATTTTCAGAACTTCTGCAGAGCTAGTTTGGTCTGCTAGGTTAGCCTGGTGCTTATGGGACTCCCACTGGACTCTGCTGGTGTCACCTAAGGGGGTGAAAGGGTTATCCCCAGGCCAAGATACCTGTTGTCCTTGGGGGAGAAGAGTTAGCCTGTAGGGATAAAGCAGTTTCCTGGCCAGGCACTTGCTCATGCTGTCCAGTTGCCTCATTGTCTCTCATCAAGACAGGGGAGTCTCAGTCCTATGGAAAATAGCCACTGTCCACTTAGAGCACTTGTGGTGGAATTCTATAATCCTACCTGTGTACCTGCCCTCCCAGTGTCTCTGGGTGGATGAAGGAATCTTGGTATAAAGAGACTTCCCAGGCCACGTGCACTTGAGGTGACATTCCCTTTCTGGTATCATCTGTTTGCCTTGTCTTTTTCTGTAGGGTTATGGACTCTCTAGCCCAGTGGAGAAGGGTCATGCTTCCCAGTTCAGGCCCTTTTTACGAGGACTCCCTAATATGAGGACTCTCTATTACTCCTCTTAGCAGTGGTGCTGAGTTCACATCATCTTATTAGAAGGGTTTCTGATCAGTCTGGAAGGTCTGAGCTCCTCTGTACTACATTCTGCTGCTTCTTCTGTAGCTGCACTTTCTTCTGTTGGGTGAGTGGGGCAAGTATACCTAGAGAGTCCCTGCTACTGTGCTCTTCCTTCAGTCATTAAGTCCCTTGCCAGTCTTCTTTTCTTGTTTTACCTATCCAAGTTCCCCTTAGGTTGCCTCTTATATTAATTTCAGGGTTTATATCTGTATTTGGCAGGGAGAGGCAGGTATAAACAAGTCTGTGCCATCTTGTCCAGACCAGAACAGTCTCAGGATTTGCTGTAACAATTTAAAGGGAATGCAAAAGTACATTCCTGATCAAATAATATTTATGCTTTCTTATTGCCCTATATTAGAAATTTCTTTCCAAAGCATTAGTAATTTTTCTTTATATAGGGTCACTTGTGAATGAAAATGTGGCAGACAATATTTAAGCTCTTTTGAGTATTCATGTATTCATTAAATTTACACATCCAGTGCATTTTCAGGATATTAAACTTCTCTCCCAATTCACACAGTAGTTCCGATATCACATCTGAAAGGAGCAAGAGAAACAGAATTCCCAGTAATGAGAATTCCTTTTCCTCTCCAACTTGCAAATGCATAGGTGATGTTCTTCACGGCCTTCCAATGACATTGACAAAACCCACAACCAGCAGCAGTGGTCCCATTTTGATCTCTTCTTTGTTATTGTGCCTCTCATCTCCATTTCTTGAACCTCCTAATCTCAGTATAGCAGTTTCTTATCAGGAAGAACTCCAGAAGTCATCTTGATTCATGAAGACACAGCTGGGAGTGTTAGACGAGAACTGGCTCAAGCTGCCTGCAGGGGTGTCAGCTTGCTGCAGGGCAGGACACCCCTGCAGGTGAAGAAAGGGTCAGCTCAGCAAACTTGAGAGCACAGGACAAAATTGAAATTTTCCTTCTTCCTAGAGCACATAGTCAAAGGCCTGATTTTTTTCCCCCAAGTACTAGAACTTAAATGATAATTTAGATTATTGTTACCATGCCTTTGGGCTGCATTCAGAATGACCCTTTCCCTTCCTGGCCACCTCTGGATAGCTAATGTTTATTGGGCACGTATCATGTGTTAACTAGTATTCTAAGCACTGTTCTAATATGCAGTTTAAGTCTCTTAGTAATAACAATAGTGGTAGTAGTAGTAATCATAATTTTATTGTACTCACAGGAGCTAAGGTTTATTGAGTCCTTATACTATTTAGATTGCTTTTTATAGATTAACTCATTTTATCTGCCCAACAATACTATGAGTTGGTGACTGCTATTAAGCATATTTTACAAATTTGGAAATTGAAACAATGATATTAATTAAGTTGATCAAGATTACACAGCTATTAGGCAGAGGGTTGGAATTCAAACTTAGGCATTGTGGCATCAGAACAGAAACTCTTGGTCATTAAGGTATAGCTATTTGATGCTTCTAAGACTCCTTAATCTTTATAAAATGAAGAAGGTGGATTATACAACAACAAATAATATATCAGCAATATTAAGTACAATTGACCAAGTGCTTATTATGTTTCAAAACCTCTAATCTGGCTTTTCCACCCAGTTCTTTATTATCGCCAACTTTTTACCCAACGAGGTAGAGACATTGACAGATGCATTTCAAGCAGAAGCAGTTGCCATATATATGGCTTGTATTTTTTCATATAATCCTTATTACAGCCTATATAGGAAGAACTAATCTTTATCTTATAGTGCTGTAAACGTATCAGGTGACTTGCTGAGTATCACAAAACTAATAAGTGATGGAAACAAGATGGATGTCTCAGCATTCTATTTTTTTATGAGTTGGAAAAAATCCCTCAAAATTTGGTCATTTATTCTTTATGGAACTTTTAAAAAAGATATATTTATTTATTTGGGGGAGGAGAGTGCAGGCAAAGGGAGGGGCAAAGGGAGAGCAAGAATCCTTAAGCAGACTGCCCACTGATTCTGGAACTGGATCCCAGGATCCTGGGATGATGACCTGAGCCAAAACCAAGAATTGGTTGCTCAACCGACTAAGTCACCCAGGTGTCCCTACTTTGTGGAACTTTTACCACAGTATGTGTGAGAACACACACATGCATGCGCACACACACACACACACACACACACACACCCTCCAGTTAGGAATATAGTTCTAAAGATTGAAGCAGCATTACCTCTTGGGCCATTTATCTAAGATGAAGACCATGGAAGCAGAAGGCAGCTACCATGTAAGATAATTATAGATAGAGGTTGGTAAATGGCATTGAACTTGTTTTTCCCCACATGCAAGATGAATTTGTTAGGCTGACACCTAAATCACAGTTTGACACCTTAAGTTAACCTCCCCCAGATCCTTGATCAAGCCTTCAAAAAACTTTAAACAGTGGTTTTATTTTTAGGGTACATTTTTTTCCTCAAACTGAATTGCTCTTTTACAGAAGCTTTGAAAATAAAAAGGGAAACTGACATAAATCACAGTATTTTATGAACAAATACACATTTTCAAATCTTTCTATTCTGATTTCTGAAGAACAGAATCCACAAGCTGATTAACTGAGAACTTGGTTATGTCATTCCAAAGGCAGCATAGTTAATAATCTGCTAAAGTAATTTATGTTTTATTTGAACCCCAAAGAGAATGTCTCTAAAATTCCAAATCATGAAAATGCATTTATAAATTTGTATTATATAAAAATAGTGTTTGAATGGCTGAAGAGATATGTAGTTTAAACTTAATTAACTCAACATAGTTTCTGAGTTAGATTATGATCCACTTAACAAGAAGTTTCAGGTATTCAGATTTAATTATATCCACAAATCTAAACTTGAAATTTCTTCTTCCTATTTAAGATTCAATATAAAGTTATGAAAAATGAGCTAATTTTTCATTTTGGTGGATTTTACTCACATAGTGAATTTCAATTATGTATCAAAACTGTTAAAAAGTTGCTTTAATCACATTTAACAGATTCATTCCCTTTAATTTACTTTTTTATCATACAAGCCCCAACAACTCTTTTTTTTTTTTTTAAGATTTTATTTATTTGACAGAGACATAGTGATAGAGAACACAAGCAGGGGGAGTGGGAGAGGGAGAAGCAGGCTTCCCACAGAGCAGGGAGCCCGATGTGGGGCTTGATTTCAGGACCTTGGGATCATAACCTGACCTGAAGGCAGCCGCTTAACAGTTGAACCACCTCTATCTATTTTTGTTTTATTTCTATTTCAAAAGAACAATAATAATAATAATCCATAATTTCATCATATGATTCTTTAAAATCTCATGAGTGGGGATTCAAACATTTGGTGACTAGCTTGGAATGGGAAATTCATAAAAAGATCTTCATACTCTAGGCTTTCCATTGAGCTGTTTGCTCTTTGCCCAACAAATGTTTACTGAGTTTCTACTATGTGTAAAACACTGTGGGGGGCTTTCAAGGTGAATGAATCAGACAGGATCTTATCTCACAACCTAGTTAAAGAGAAAGGGTGATAAAGTACATTCACAAACAAACATGATATAGGGAGGTATGTGATAAGTCCCCTAGAAAAGATATAGATTAAATACTAAGGGAATTTTGCGAATGGAGACCAGCCTGGGTGCCTGGAGCAGAACTCCATGGAATAGGGGATTTCACAAAGCAGAGATATTGACAGATGCATTTCAAGCAGAAGTAGTTACAGCTGAAACCATATGACACAAGAAAAGAAAACACAAATTGTGTCTGGGTAGGAAAGTGTCAACAGTCTAGACTAGAGAGTTGGGTAAAAAGAGATGACAATTAGAGAATTGAGTTGAAAAGCCTAAGTAGAGGTTTTGAATTTTTGTCTGTAGGCAGTGGAGAACTACTGAAGTATCATATCCCGAGACTGGAGTATTTGAAGAATGATTTGCTAAGAGAATCTCAGAAGAGCTGGAGAGATTGGAGACAGGGAGACCAGTTATGTGGCTCTTAGCAATAGAGGGATGGCATTGGGAACACAATATTAAGAGCAAACATAGGACATAGAGCAAAAGAAGTACAAATAGAACTCGGTAGAATACGTGTGTGTGTGTGTGTGTGTGTGTGTGTGTGTGTGTGTGTGTGTGTTAGTGCTAGTTAGGGGAAGATGGGCTTAGTGAGAGAGAATGATAGCCCTCTTTACAGAAATAGAAGTGTCTCTGGTTGTGATGGAAGGATGTGGTGGTGTTGAATTTGAACCATTAGGAAACAGGGACATTGAGGAAACCAGCCTCTGAAAGAGAGTTGGAGACCAAATCTGATTGGACATAGAGTAAGTAGTTCCCTTAGCTCTCAGATCTCAAGTTGTGCAGATAATTATTCAATTAAAGTGTACTTTTAAATTAAGGCTAAGACTATATTTCAGATCCTGCTTATGAAAAGAACATTAGCATGCTAGTTAAAATTTGGAGGGCAGTAACTACAGTTTGCATGATACCAAAGGCAAGAATGAAGCCAACATTATAGACACAACACTGGATCATTGATGAAGCCAAGAGAGCCTCAAGCCCTCATCCCTAGGATGTGTGAATGGATGTGTTTTTATTCCCCTTTGAAAATCTAGAATGTTTCTTCTGGGCTGAACTAGAACAAACCCATTAACTTTTATACAGATCTACTTCTTGCTTGTTTCCATCCATCTCCTTTGCATTTATTTACTTATTTAGAGACCTTTCTTTTAGAGAAGTTTTAAGTTTACAACAAAATTGAGAGGAAAGCAGAGAGAGTTTCCATATATGTTCTGTACGCACTTATGCATAGTCTTCTCCGTCATCAACATTACTCACCAGAATGGTACATTTTGTTTTACCAAAGATGAGCTTACATTGTCACATAATAATCATTCCTAGTCTATAGATTACCTTAGGATTCATTCTTAGTGTTGTATAGTCTATGGATATGGAGAAATATATAATGGAATACATCTATCAATATAATATCATACAAATATTTTAACTGCCCTAAAAATTCTCAGTGCTCTGCCTGTTCATCTCTCCACACTGATAGCACTCACTGGTAAACAACTGATCTTTTTAGTATTACCATAGTTTTGCCTTTTCCTGAATACCCTATGGTTAGAATCATACGGAATGTAGCCTTTTTACATTGGCTTCTTTCACTTAATAATATGCATCTAAATGCCAGCATTTGTTCACTTAGGAAATTATCAACAACATATTTGACTTCTAGTTCAGGTAACTCTTGGTACTAAGGATACTTATATACTCTTCCTTTAAACTGTCAATATTTTTTATACTGGATTTAGCAAAGTATAATAAATATAAGCATGTTATATTTTTAATATTTGAAAGTTAAATTGTTTTAAAAAATTACCTCAGGGCAAACTTGTTACACAACTTATTTACACAGATAAGTGAAAATTGTAACTTTGAAAATTAAGTGTCTTACAAAAATAGATTTAGTCAACCTCAGGTAAGCAATTATACACTGTAACTTTTTGAGGTAAGACTTTCATCTCAAATGGATAAAGCTTTTTTTTTTTTCTTTCTCATAAGTAGATTTCAGAATTTCTGATCCAAATCAAGTTTATCCTGGGCCACTTCCTCTTGTTTTCTTCCCATCATATCAGGTTTCCATTTTGTGATCTGTATACCCAAGGTTGTTTAAAAAGGAGCCCAGACTTCTAGCCTATAAACATCACTTCCTCTGTCTCCTGAATTTATTTAAATGGCTGATACTTGAGCCCAAGGGATTGTTTACACTAACACCATGGAGTCAAGAGTACTCATTACCTCCACCTCATAGGTCAACACCTCATAGGTCAACAGCATATGGCAAGACCCCTCATATTTCCTTATTTCAAGACCAGATCTCCTTTCTGAAACCTTCACTTCACAGGCTTTATACGTAGGGTCCTCACTTATCCACATTGTTGATAAGTCAGTTGAAATTTATGTCCGCAGCCCAGTCAAAAGTATATCTCCTTTTCCGTCCAGATCATTGTATTGACTTACATGTTCTCTGTCATTGTAGAAATAAAAAATTGGCATTGATTATTTTTTAGACAACTCTGCAAGTTTGTGTGCTTTTCCATTGCTAAGAGAGATTCCCCAATCCTCCATGTCTTTAGCAGATGGAAGAATGTATTGAGAAGAAGATGGATGGGGTTATTTTTTTTTTAATTTAAAAAGTGTCATTTATTTGTATGCCGTGTAAGTAGGTATGAAAGCCAGTTAACAGTCTCGGCATCATATTGTCTCCTGATGATACTCTGTACATGACAGATGATTTTATAATTTGAAGTTTAAAGACTGCATTAAAATTAACTTATGTAACTGATTGCCATGAAAAAAGTTACCCCCAGACCATGTTTTTAAACTGACTTTTTCTCTCACTGGCAACAAATTGTCTATCATAAACTCATTTTCACTTTAGAGATGTTTCTCTTAAGTTTCATCTGCTCCAAGTCAAAGAATTCCCAAATTACAAAAGCCTGTAGTAGGAACTATTAATAATGTTACAAGTAGAAGATGTATTTTATTCAACTAATTCATCAGTAGTATGCTTTGCCCTTGGGGCATATGCACATGCTTGATAGGGAGGTTTTCCTACCAGTTGTAAAGAATATAGTCCTACTCAAAAGCCATTTCCAACTTACAAACATGTCCTCTCCTGGCAGTAGTTTTTGCTATCCTAGTGTAGGATTTATCAGTTGACCCTGTGGCATGACCTTGGACTCTCAGGGTTTTTCCTGATTCCTGATTCCCTGCCAAGGATGTGCTGGTATTTTATTTATTCTCCAGTCTAATGTCTCATGTAGGAACAGGACTGATTGCTTTTCAGAGATTAAGGTTGAGGAGAGATCAGGTCTCAGAATTTACCCATGAACAGTTCACTTAGGGTAGGCCAAGTGGAAAGCCAACTCCCAATATGTTACTTAGAAGGGTTGGGCCTTCCTGTGCATGCTCTTGTTCTCTTGTCTCATTTATGAGTCAATATAAATAATAAAAAAAGTGGTTTCTATATTGCTTATCTCCCACACCCCTTCCCAGTTGGGTGAGTGCTAAGTGAGAGATGAAGAAGTGAGCATCACTGGGAATACATAGCCCCATATGTGATATAAGCGGTTTTTTAAGGAAAACTTGACATAGTTAATTCAGAGAACTTTAGCTACCTTTATTGGGTCCCTAAAATGCATCTGTACGTGCACTTGTCACATTCAACCTGCCATTCTACACACACACAGCTTTAAATGCTTGCTCCTTTTTAAAATCCCATTGTCTAATTAGTATCAGGATCATGATAGGTGTTCTACAGATATTTATTGAATAAATAAATGCATGAATGCAAACCCTGTAAGGATGTCTCAGATACTTGTAGGTTGGTTGATGGGTTTTAAAAATGTTGATGCACAAAAGTGTAATAGACCTAAGGATCAAAGCCAAGCAACCAAATCTTGCCATGTGCTTACTTTCATTCACTCCATGACCCAGACGCTACTGCTCTATTTTGAAGGGGTAACCAATTTCATACATTCAGGTGATTATTATTTTAAATGTGTTAACAATTGGGCTTTGAAAGATTTTAAATTACCATGAACTAACTAGGAATACAAAAGAAGATCAGAGGGGTCAATTTAAATCTCTTTGCCTGTGATATCTAATAAGAGGTTGGCTTTCCATTAATTTTTTTAAATTTAAATAATGAATGAAAAAGGATTCCAGTGCTAATAAGCCAGACAAAGAGAACAAACCATTTTCAAGTATATTCACATACTTTGAGGCACCACTTGACATGTTAGAATAATTAGTAACCACTCTTACCTAAATTAGGATAATTACTAAGCAATTTTTTTTTGTAATTTAAGTTTAGCTATTACTACTATTTTAAAAATAACAAAAGTTTATTTATAAAAGTTTCCATCTTTAGCCCTTTTATTATTTCAGAACACTTTTCTGTATCAGGCTCTTGGAACAGAACAGGGATAGAACACAGCATTTAGTAGCACATGTTCTTCTGTCTTTAGGCTGATATAAAATTCATTTTTAATGGCTGCTTTTCTTTCCTGAGTCTTGGTCTTAGATTTGATGTAAACAGAGTTGTTACTGCTATGTTCCTCGAATCAGGATTTCTGAGCATCACCTCTCAACCCTCGTTAGGAACATTTGTGCTCAGACCTAGCTTATCTGCTTTTGGTTTTTCACTACCAAGCCCTTTGAGCAGACACCCACCTGGGCGGAGAACAAGCACCTGACCTCACAAACCTGTGGGGAGAGTAAGAAAAGAGAGCAAACTCTGGTTTACTCATTTTTATCCCACCTGGAATAATTTGTTTATAGTCTTTCAAATGCTAGAAAATCATGGCAGTATGATTGCGTGTTGGAGAAAAACAGCTCTCATTCAACCGAAGGCAGTCTTGATAGAGAAGTCTTTCACACCGATCTGATGAGGACTGAACTAATCTAAGTAAAATGTGAGAATCAAATCAGCCTTGTCTTCCCAGGATCATGAAGGATTGAAATGAAAGCTCAGAAATGATAATTATTGTTTTAATTATTTTAGAATCAGAGGAGACATTGGCCATGCACTTGGTTCTTCTCAGTTCCAGAATTCCAGTCTGGAACACAACAGTTTTTTAGCCTTATGTGGGCAACATTTAATGCACACTGAAAGAGTAGATTCTGGAAAATGCAACTTTATGGTATAGAGGATTCAGTTAACCCATGCACTATACTGCGGTCTGTGCCACATAAATAATGATTACCAGTGGAATGATTTTCATCTTTATTAATTTTTGTCCTCTAAATGGTATATGTGAGGCTTTAACTTATAACTAATACATGGGGAAATTGAGAGCTTACATATAAAACATTGGTACTGTGTATTTAAAAAGTTGTAAAACAAACTCATAAGTGCATTTTAGAAGAATGTATGTATTTAATATGTGTGTATATATGTAATGAGAGAGAAAATGTGGAAGGCATAAATTATAAGCATACATTCATAATAGTGAAAAGGCTTCTAAATCATAAATATGGGTCAGTGTCTGTTTTAGATTTTGAGTGCAATCCTGGGATCCAGATTCTCCTTTTTCTACTTGTGGAATAGCTCCATTTCCATGAGGATTTCTTCCTGAGTCTCGGTGTAGATGTTGACAGCACTGTTTGTATTTTCTTCTTAAATTTAAAGAAGCTTTTTAAAAAGAGGAAATCTTCCATTTGGCAAAAAATCCACTAGCCTTACAGATAGATATAGCAGTGCTTACATGATACTTATACTGCAAATAAAAAATAGAAATACCACACAAATAATGTGGCCCTTTCAAAAGAATTTGACTCCTTTGAAAATGTCCAGTGATAAAATCGTGCAGCTATTACAGTCGTTCCTTTCTAAGATTCTTTCCTCTAAGTTGTCTAGTAGGGTCATCTGTCATCCATTATTTTTTTAATGCATAGTATCCTATTTTGCCATTCCAATTAATCTTTATCTTATGAATTTCTGGGAATTTGTCTCCTTTCATCCAAGTTAATGCATATCTAAGCTCTACACACAACACTTAATTTTGGTCTTTTTAATTAAATATTAAATGGTCGCATGAGCTCTTGTCTATTGGGTGAGGCTTATTTATTCATCTTGACATGCAACTATATCCTTCAGCAGAAAAATGAAGCCACATGCCAAGTTATTCCGTTTAATTACTTGTTTTCCCCGAACTTTTCACCAAATGATTTATTTCAGAGGACAAATGAACTTATTTGAACTATATGTTGAAGTATAATATTAGCCATTAAAATAAACTTTAGAGTATGACCATATAGAAGTACTGTTGAAAAATAGATACTGTCTAGGCCTTCTGCACATCAACCACAACGCTGATTGGATGAATCTGTTCCAAGACACATGTTAAATTTAGATTTCATTAGTGAATATTTTTATAAGCTAGCCATTTGAACTAAGTTGATGGATATTTGTCTTCATATTTCTTGTTTTTCATTTAATTTGAAGGATAAGAATGTATTCAGACAGTTCCCCAAGGTTGAACAGCTTTTATCCTATGTATATACCAGACAGAAAAAACAGAGGGCAATATAGGTCCTTCTGCCCTAGGAAAATGACACCCAAGGGTGCTGACTGTATCCATAGACTGGATCACTCACCAGCTGTTAGCAATCTTTGGGGAACTGCAAAGCATAAGAAAGGTGGCTATTAGGAAGTCAGAGGCCACTGAGCAGTGGTGGTTTATAATGTAATAATGATAACAGTAATAGCAATAGTAATATCTACCACTGATGGCACAATAAAAACTAGAACTGCATTATGTTTGACTTCTGTCAATCCTTAAAACAGGGTTGCCCATTATTGTCCCCATTTTATAAATGAAGAATAAAATGCACTCACTTTATTTTTATTTATTTATTGAGAAGTATAATTAACAGCATTCTATTAATTTCAGGTATATGATATAATGTTCAACAGTCTTATAAATCTCTCAATGCTCATCAAGATGACTGTATTCTTAATCCCCTTTATTTATTTCACCTCCCCATTGGCAACCACCAGTTTGTTCTCTTAAAATAAACTTACTTTAAATAATTTGCAAGAGATCGCATAAACAGAAAGTGACCTAGTTAAGAATTAGACCTTTCCTCCCCCAAATTATCCTCAACATACAACACACACACCCCTCACTAATACTTAAACAATTTTTTATTTTATTATGTGTTTACATAGATCATATAATAATAGTATTTGTATCTTTATGTACTTTTAATTAAATAGCATTAGTTATGATTACGTAGTTGCTTTAAAAGCATCAAACAATGCAGACATGCATATAATAAAAGGTAAGTTTAATAAAAAGTTAAAAACAATTGATAGGCATTGCTTTTAAACTTGTAAATTAGGGCGCCTGGGTGGCTCAGTGGGTTAAAGCATCCGCCTTAGGCTCAGGTCATGATCTCAGGGTCCTGGAATGGAGGCCCAGCATCCCGCTGTCTGCTCAGCGGGGGGCCTGCTTCCTCCTCTCTCTCTCTCTCTCTCTCTCTCTCTCTCTCTCTGCATGCCTCTCTGACTACTTATGATCCTCTCTCTGTCAAATAAAATAATAATAATAATAATAAATTTAAAATTAAAAAAAATTAAACTTGTAAATTAGTAGGAAGAAACTATTCCATAATTGCTTCAGGTTGGACTAGTCTTCAGTATTAATGTTTCTCATTACGATAAGATCACTGGTGGTCTGTTCCAAAAACAATTGGAAAGTATTAATTTAGCAAATGGTGCCGTTGTACATCATAGGAGGGCAGTGAGCCATTGGGTATGTTCAAATATGCAGGGGCAGATCAGCTCTTTGCAAATGTGTGATAAATATATGATGGCCAAGTGTTCCACTAAAAATCCCTTTATGGAAAGAAGGATTCTTTTAAAGATTTTATTTATTTATTTGAACGAGAGAGAAAGTATGAGAGGGGGAGGGTTAGAGGGAGTAGCAGACTCCTGGCTAAACAGAGAGCCCGATGTGGGACTCAGTCCTGGGACTCCAGGATCATGACCTGAGATGAAGGCAGATGCTTAACCGACTAAGGCACCCCTCTTTTTTTTTTTTTTTAAGATTTTATTTATTTGACAGAGAGAGTGAGCACAAATGGGAGAGCTGCAGGCAGAGGGAGAGGGAGAAGCAGGCTCCCTACTGAGCAGGGAGCCCGATGTGGGGCTCAAACTCAGTACCCCAGGATCATGACCTGAGCCGAAGGCAGATGCTTAAAAACTGATCCATCCAGCGCCCCTAAAATAGCAAGTTTTCTTGAGAATCTCAAATACTGATGAAAATGACTAGGAATGAATTTAACTATGGAATTTAACTTTCCTCTAGAACTTTATTTTCTTTGCTCATCAGATAAAACTATGGATGATACATTGTTGTCCATACTTTAAAAATCATGAACAAGAGGTACAGCAGAGTTTCAAGAAATGCTTTTCAGAGACAAATAAAACTAACTTGAGGATTAGATTTCAGTCTCCCAGCTTTTCAACATTGTATGATTCTGAACTTAATAACATTTATGGAATGCTTGGATTATTAGGAAACCTAACATTCCACATGGTTCTTGGAGAAAGAGAAGATAGTACAGCCAATTTGACAGAAGGTGTGTCCAGTGATAGACTTTATGTTTTGTGCTCATGTTTTTTCTTCCTTTTTTCTGTCTGTGGGTGGGAGAAGGAGGGCACAGATGGGTAGGGTGTGTAATCAGCTGTTATCAATCAACTTTGGAAATTCCCTTGTGGCTTGACATATTTGAGGACTGGCCTAGTCTTCCTGTTGGAACTCATCCAAACCCCAGAGGAGGGCTCTTTGTCTCAACTGCAGATACTAATAAACAGAAATACACGTGGTATTTTTGTTTTTCTTATTCTTGGATGAGGTTAATTAGTTGGCTATGCATTTGTAACTATGTCCTCTTTTAAAAAGTGGACTGGAATATACCACAGTTATTAGTATTTGTTAGATTTTGGTTTGTACAGCAAATTTTGAAAATGGAGCCCATTATGGAAATTTATACCATTGCTAATGCACTACACTGAATTCAAGAACCACTTTCTTGATTTAAAAGAATAAAGCTGGAGAAATAGTTCACAACCAGGTTAGAGTCTTGTGCTTGATTTTATCCCCAAATTTAAACCTAAATGTTAGGTTTTGGGGAGAGGTCTATATATATGTGTTAACTTGTACACTGATCTTATGAAATATATACCCTTGTATCAATATTATTCTGTAGGTAAGGAGACAGAGCCTTGGAAAGATTCTTTAAAAAACTGACCCAAGTTTTGACACCTAAAAATGAGAAGAGTCAGAATTTAAACCTAGGCCTTCTTGACTCCAAATTTCTGCTGCTCATTTTGACATTGAACATCATCATCCTTCCCAGTTTTTACCTGCTGTCAGTAACAGTAATGATCATCAATTACTTGCCTTCTTTCTTTAGCTTTTCTACAAGTGATTTACTCCTGCCACTTATTTAAATGTAGGATAAGTCATAGATGCAGGTACAAAACCTCGAAGTTTCAAGAAACCAAAGGATCTAAAGGAGACCAGAGCAACTGGCGATTGTAGAGAAGATAGAGGTAGCAGGAGCGACCTCTTTATTCTCTCTTTGGATTCTTCTTAAAGGGTAAAAAGAATATAGACTTTGCTGTCACCAAACATTGACCCTAACATTTAAGCTGAGTCATTTTTAGTTAAGCAAAATTGGCACAGGCGAATGGTTGTCTATGTATAGAGTTTATAACGTGGAGAGTTCGCCAAAATACTATTACAGATTTTTTTTTTTTTTTTAGATTCCTTACCTTCTCACCTTCCAGAAAAATGTTTAAGTGGTTTTAAAGCCTAAACCACCTGACCTTCTTCCTTTCCCCGTGTGTGTGTGTGTGTGTGTGTGTGTGTGTGATTTGCTATGAGGTACCACTTTTAGGAATGAGGTTTTCATAGGGCCAGGTGCAGGACTTTCAGAATGTGATAACTCTTGAGAAAATGATGAGAAGGTTTTATTCTTCTCCTTTGCTCCTCTTTATTTTCAAGCATCAGAGGGGATGACTTGAGGCATTTCTCTTTATTGGTTTTCCCTCCATCATAATCAAGGAATTGATTTGTGCCAAAATCAGAATGAGTCAGACAATACAAAACCAACATGTATTTGGACCAGTGAGTATGGATGTACTGCAATGAGCCTTAGCAAACCTTTCTGGGTGTTTGACCGCATGCAAACAGGATGAGATGGTGGCTTCACCGTGGGTGTGGTTTTTCCACCTCTCCTCCCACAAACTCCCCTTCCTCTCTTTCCCTGCATGTGTTTCAAATTGGAGCAATGATGGGTGGGAGAAGCAAGAGCTGCCCTGCAACTATAAATAGTAAAGCCAAGAATTCTGAGTGTTCAGGAGAGGAGGTAGAGGGAGATAGAGTGGGAGAGTTGGGAAGCTACCCAAATTTAATCGCTCGCACATTGCTTCAAACCAAATCAAGTTCTGTGACCTATAAGAATAGTGAGTAAATATGTGGTGAGCCTCAAACCCAATCTGAAAAGAAAACAAAACAAATAACAGCAACAACAGCAAAGAGGGCATGATAGAGATGGTTCCTGATAGATAGTCACCTCCCTAAACTTTTTGGAAAAATACAGTTATAGTCAGGACTAATGTGGACCAAAACCCATGGAAAGATTGATGGAAATTCATTTTAAAAAGCCACACACATGAAAATAATTTACACAGGAGGTTTTCTGCACCACAGCTGTGCTGGTTATTTATTTTGGACCAGTTTGTGCAAAAAGTGGTACCAAAAATGGACTTAATTCTTGCTTGATAACCTTACAAATGTCAAATTAGTCCCCTGAACTCAAAACCCCCATTCCCGAATAAGCTTGTGTTTAAAGGGAGATGGTTTTCAGAGTCTCCAGGTCTTCATTTCTATAGAATTTACTTGAGGACTGCACTCCTTATGTCATTTGTAGTCAGTGTATCTCTTGGTCCTATTTCTCCTACAATTTAAATACATCCAGAAGATATGAATGGAAGACGGAAGACTGAATAGAACCACTGTTTAGTGCATGAACCTGCCTCTGCCTGGGAAACATACTTGTAATGAGTACTTCCCGACCAATAAAAGTCATACGGAATAATTCTCTGAAGCACTGTTGCCCCATCCACAGACCATAGATATCAGAGGATAGAGTCACATCTGCTTTGATGGTTGTGGTTTTTCCTCTAAACCCCCTGACCCAGGGTGAGACAAGTGGTTCATAGGAGTGCCAGTGCACCTTGCAGGATGGCATCTCCATTGCACCTTGAAATCTAATAGAGCTTGGTGCCTCGAAGCCAGCCAACACATGTGCGAGGGTGTGACATTTATTTAAGGGATTTGGAGACCAAGGTCTCATGCACATGCAATCAGAGGACTCTGGTGCCAGTATTCATTGAATTATCCTCTTGCAAAAGGATCTGGGGATTGATACATCAAAACTCTGCCTTTGTGAAACGGGCATGTTTGTATAGTTCTGATCTGATTCATAATCATATTCATTATTTGGATTTATACACTGCCTTTCTTCCATGTTGCCAAAGTGCTTCTTGACTAATCTAGAATTACAGTGAATTAACTTTTTTAGGTCAATGCAAAGTTCACCTCTTAGGCCACCTCCCAATGGGATAGATTTATTTTGAAGAAGAACTTATTTCCTGAAAAGAAGCTCTTCATTTATTATGAGAGCCTTTGTTCTATTTCTGAAGGGAGGGGTGGTTGTTGAGATTATTTCCTGGTGCTTAATGTATGGCCTTGGACATAATAGATTTAAGGCTGATGCATTTACTTTATAGATCAATGTGTTAAAGCACAAGGAATCAAAGTTATGTTCCAAGATCTATCGTCTGTCTGGAATAAAATTTAAAATGATGCTAAACCCATTCACTAACATCACCCTTTTTTCACTGAAAATGCTACATGTTGCCGAAAATCAATTTTGGCGGGCATTGAAACTCTCACTGACCCAGAATAATAGATTTAACTTAGCTATGTTATTTTCTCTGTTTTTTTATTTCCTTTCTTTTGCCAAGTTTATTAAAATGATTAGAAGCCATAAAAATTAAAGTCTTACAAAGCAAGGATTTTTTTCTCCCAAATTAACCTACCAAAATACAGATGTCAAGTTCTGTTTCATGAGAAGATTCCATGATGGCATGACAGTAGAAGAGTCATTTTGATGTCAGCGCTCAAAGAATTTTTTAGTGATCTAATATTTGGTAGGCTCAGCTTTACCATAGTTGGAACAATGGCCTTTGATTTTTTTTTTATTTATTAGAACGTTTTTAAAAGAAAGAGAATAGAATTGACCTGATGAGACCTGAGAAATGTACTATTTTGTCAGTGCATTTTAAATTTTAATTTTGTATTTAAAAATGAGAACATAGACGTTAGATCAACAATTGACCTTAACCTCATTATTGATTCAAAGATAAAATGTGTCAAACATGTCACCTCTTGAAATGTGGAAAATCAATGTGGAAAACTATTTGCCAAAATAAGCAATGCCTCACTTTACTCTGGCTTGATCCTTTTCTTGAGGAAAAAAAAAAAAATAGATGACATCCTCCTGCTGGCTTCTTGACAGAGTTGATGTAAAACAGCCTGGAAAATAAGTCCCAGCCACCAGGGGGCGATAGATTACCCAACAAGCTATCCCCCAAGTAAAGGGACTGTTGTGCTGCTATTTCTTTTGTATTCTCTTTCCTCTTGGTGTCTTTGGGATATTTTATACCCATGGATAAGCATTGTCCTTCTTTATGGAACGGTACTGGAAAGAGAAATAAACAGTGTTTAAAAAGTCTTTGGGATTGAAAGGAAAGAAGAGGGCCAAGGCTGGTGGTATAGGTGAGAGGTATAGGGAATTCAACCAAACATTTTACAGACTTATGTGACCTTTGAAAGCCATACATGAAGCTAAATATATATCAAGAAAAACACATTTTTGATCCTTTTGTAGTCATAATTCTTATGGTTACTATTTGCTATGGACTAAATGTGTCCCCTTCCAAAATTCATATGTAGAAGCCCTAATCCCCAGTGCAATGGTATTTGGAGGTGGGGCCGTTAGAGGTGATTAGGTCATGAAGGTGAAACCCTCATGAATGGGATTAGTGCCCTTGTAAGAAGAGACATGGGAGAGACGGTCTCCTTGTCATAAGAGGACACAGCAAGAGGGGGTCTATCTGCAAACTAGGAAGAGTTTCTCATTAGGAGTCAATCAGTTGACACCTTGATCTTGGACTTCCCAGCCTTCAAAACGGTGAGAAATAAATGTTTGTTGTTTAAGCCTCCCAGTCGATGGTATTTGTTGCAGTAGCCCTAATGGACTAAGGCATAACTGATACTTCTTGGCCCTTACGTTTGTTATCTAGATTTTTTAATACTTGCCTTCTAAGGATGTAAACAGGTTTATGATATGATGATGATGATGCTAACAATGATGATGACAACTTCTAAGCATGTTTTCCTAGTTTAATTTTATACCATTCGTTGACTGAATTAGTTTTAATGAAATTAAATGAAAAGAGTACGTATTAGAAAAACCATAAACAAAAAGGTTATTCCTTTCAATTTGTTTCTGGTCAGATTTATAGTTCTTAACCAAGGCACTCACCTTCCCCCAACACATGGGACATTTGGCAATGATTGGAAACATTTTTGATTGTCACTACTTAGGAGAGGGGGTATAGCTACTAGTATCTGTAGGGGAAGCCAGAAAAATTATCTTGCTTTGTGCAGGACATCTCTCCACAAAGAATTATCTGATTCAGAATGTCAATAGTACTGAGATTGAGGAACTCTGGCTCAGAGCAGGAGACATAAGGGAATAAATCTTTCTTTTGGGGTAAGTAGTATTAAGAAGTATTAGTTTTAAAGATGATGGTCAGCTAAGATCTCCTGCTCCTAAAGCGAAAGACCCATAATATAAAGAGAACATGGAGGCAAGAGGGCATAAATGGTATCAGTAATTTTGCCAAATCATGAAGAATAAACAAAAAGTTAAAATTCTACAGAAAGATGTGCCAGTGTTCAGAAAGGAAAAGGCAAATTTGAGACCTATTGAAAGCTGAGCAGTAACAAGTGAGAAGCTAACCAGATGTATTTGACTAGCTATGTTATAGCCTTTATCTTTCTTTTCTTGGCCTATTGGGGCAGAGGTAGGTTAAGTAGATTGGGTGAACCTTAGTTTTTTATAATTCATGTAGGGTAGGTGATCCCTTTGGTAGTCAAATAACATTTCACTAAGCAATGGATTAATTACATCTTGAACAGGAGTGTCTAATTCCCTTACAAAGTTTTATATTTAGTCCATTCCTATCTAATATTTTAATACAGTTTCATGTAAAGACTGCTGATCAAACTGAAGATTACTTGGCAGAATCAGGATCAAAAAGATTACTGCAGAAAAAGAAGGATAAGCCAGTAGTAAAAGATAAACTTTAGCAAAGTCCTGAAAAGCAACAGCATAGGAAGAAGTTGGAGGAGATGGGGCTCTGTCAAAGTTTATTTTGAAAAGTATTTAAATAACTTTATGGATCATAACTTCATATTGAATTCAGGTTTCCCAATGGTTTTTGTCTGTGATAATAGATGCAGAGTATTCAGAATGTGGACTGTTAAAGCTTAGCATAGGCCACACCGGAAGGAATGCTTGTCAACTATCTTATGTTGAGAGACATACAGACAACCTGGAATATAGAATAACTGTGCTGGTGAGGGCCTAAAAACTGCCATGTGATGAACTATTTAAAGAACTAGGAAAAGAGAAATGAAGGGAGATGAGATAATTATTTCAAACTAAATAAAGGGCTTTAGGGGAGGAGAAGGTTAGGCTTTTAGTGATCGCTCCAAAAGAAGGACCTAGCAAGCTCAGAAAAGTAGATTTGGGTTCAAAATAATAAAATGTTTAAAGATGAATAGATTCCTTTGGTTGCATTCTTGTCATCAGAGGCTGGACAATGAAATAGTGTGGATTTTTGATTGTTGTGGGTTTTTTTTTTTTTTTTTTTTTTGAGGCTGATGAAACTTCAGATAGATCTGATAGCACCAGATAGACTTTAAATTATCTTCTTAGTCATTTTTAGATCATCCATATTAAATATAAGGCCAAATACCTTTTAGGCTGGTCTGATTTTATTAATAAATATTAATGTTATCATATTCATTGTGAAGCTGTTTCAGATTCCCTAGAACAGGGTTTCTCTAAGTGTATGAAACAAATGGACACGGGTCTCCTTGCATCTCATATACAAATTTTCATGAGCAAAACGTTTGAGATTATGGCATGCTGCATTATTTCTTAGAGAGTTATAATGCGTATTAGCATGTCAGAGCCTCTGAAAAGTACTGCAGTTAAAAATAAAAGTAAGTCCAAAGTCTCTCTTGTTTCGTTTCTCTCCCTGAATTGGAGGAAAGGGGCTGAGGGGATGGGAGAGCCTGGTGGTGGGTACTGAGGGCACCTATTGCAGGAGCACTGGGTGTGGGGAATCTTGGAACACTGAAAAAGAAATAAAAATTAAAATAAAAAAAAAACCCTCAGAACCCCCCCCCCCAAATAAATAAAAGCAAGGCTTACATTCTTTAGTGAAGCTGTCAGAATCCTCCACCATACCTTCCCTGACTTTTCAGCCTCAATGTCAATAATGCTTCGAATGAGCCCTTCTCTCCGGCCACCCAGTAAAGTCTCCCTTACCTTTTCTTCTCTTTGGACCTTGCCATTTCCTTTATTTAGAAGATTTTAGTGCTTCTATTGTTTAGGGGTCACCCTTCCTGAAGTCAAAGCCAGAAGGAATCCCTCTAGCTTTTGCATTCATATCACAGTCTAAAGTGGTTGCATTTCATGAGGTTTACTTATTATCCCTTGAGGGTATGTTAGAACATAATATATTCTGATGTGTGTTACAAGAACTGGTGTTTCTCACCAAGTAGGTGTTCAATAAATCCTTCTGGAATTATTAAAGGAACCATAAGGCTTTAGAACTCTGTCCACTCATACTCAGGTCAGTGTAAATATTCTTAATATTAAGGGCATAGTCTGTTGTAATCCCAAAGAACACTGTTGGTGTTAAATAGATTTATTGTTTTAGACAAAGCATCCAAGTAGTCCATAGTGATTTTTTTTAACAAATTACTCTCGGGGAGCCTGGGTGGCTCAGTTGGTTGAGCGACTGCCTTCAGCTCAGGTCATGATCCCGGAGACCTGGGATCCAGTCCCAGATCGGGCTCCCTGCTCGGCGGGAAGCCTGCTTCTCCCTCTCTCAGTCCCTCTGCTTGTGTTCCCTCTCTGGCTGTGTTTCTCTCTGTCAAATAAATAAAATCTTTAAAAACAAAAACAAAAACAAAAACAAATTACTCTCACCTAGTGACTCTTGTTCCAGACTAGATGAATGCCTCCCCAATGAAGGGGTAGCTTTGTGGAGATTACTATATTTCAGTGAATGAGCCCTGTTTTCTGTTTTCATTATTCTGTTTTTATTAAAGATTCATGGCTACACCTTTGGCTGTAGCTAGATACCTGGTTTTTCACCATGGACTGGACTAACATAGTGATTTTGCTCTGTGAATAATGTAATTATTCTCGGTTATCTTTTCAACTTCATCTAGAAAGAGAGAAGGGTTTTTGACTCAGGTTGTAGGTGATCTTGCCCTGGGAACCTACTTAAGGCTCTAAACAACGGAAGTGATAGAGCCTAAGGCTGGTAATGATTGTCACTTTATAAATCAACAAGCAAGAGAGATTTGCAAAAAACAAACAAACAAACAAACAAAAACACACACACACACACTCACAAAAACACAAAAAACAAAACAAAAAAACCCAGGCTTTTCTCTCCCTGCCCTCCCCCCACCCACTCCTGCCAACTCAGCTGCTTTTTCTTCAGAAGACTGCAGTGAAAACTTCCTAAACCAGGTAGTTTCAGCACCTTATCCAGAATCACAAATGGAATCCTCTTAGCCATATTTAAGTGGGAAGTCCATTCAAATGCAAAGGGTATCTCAGAAAGGGCTGGGTTATTTTCAAATAAGGGCAGTGGAAGTGTTTTGATGAGCTCTATGTTTAGTAATTTCCTTTTCTATTGAATTTTGTCTACTACCTCTCTCAAAATTTCATCCTCTATATTTCAGAACTTAGACCTCAAGACAGTAATTAGGGAGATTAGCTTTCAATGAAAAACAATGATTATTTACTAAAATTACCCTAAGGTTTAAATTAAGAGAATTGTGAAGGTATTTATTTAGAAAAATATTTCATCCATCTCAAAGAGCTTTTTTATTGAAATAAAGCTAGAAAATAATTGAAGTTTAAAAAATTACTCAAGTTCATGTGTATAGAATATATACATTGTGTCTTTTCAAAAAGAGTTCATTGAACAATTGCTTAGTTAGATCTTATTTCTCCTTTTATCTTCTTTATCTGTGGCATAATACCAGGCTTAAGGAGCATAATTGTAATTAGCTTACCATTCCATAGCCCTTTAGTGGTTAACATCAAATCCCTGAAAAGTTGTGATTCAGATTCCAGAAATGTCTAGTCAAATGCCAAGTGCACCAAAGGTAAACAGAAATAGAAAGAAAATTACTTTGTTTTCATTGAGTAATGAAATAAATCTTCTACAAGGATATACAGATGAAGAAACTCAAGAGTTCAATTCTAAGTCTCTGAAGGATTTTACCATTTATTTCTTCCCTGACAACTTTTAGCCAGAAGATCATTTACTTTTCCAGATGAGCAGTGGAGGAGGTGTTCTGTGCCCTACTAAATTACTCTTATCCTATGATCAAGTTCTAGTTAAAGATTTTAGCTAAGGAATGCCCAAGCATCCAGAAAAAGACATTTGCATTTTTCAACAGGCAACATCTAAGGCAGTTGCTACTTGGGCTGTTAGGGCTTTTCCTTTTTGCCTTGGATGGATGGTTGATTATTCACCTCCACCATTCTTCCACTCACTCAGTAGCCTGAACAACTCTCCCAGTGTTTCTCTATTTTTTTCTAGACTCTTCTATCTACCTTCCTTTAAGAGACTTATCAGGCATAACTTCACATCTGGCCTTCTCTCTGCTTTTCTTTGATAAACAAATTCCAAGTGTAGGGGAGGAAATAATTTTATTCTTTATCCTCTTAGATTCAATACCTATGGCTATGCAAATTAAACTGACGAAGGACAGATTAACAGGAGAAAAAACATACAAATTATATTCGATGTTAATATTTTAATTTTACATCAGGGCAGGCTTCTCACAGAAAAGAAAGTGAAAAAGCCAAAGAAGCAATTAAGTCCATGAGCTTATATACCATTTTAAGGAAGAGTGACAAATCTGTGGAATAGTGACAATACAAAAGAGAAGGGGTTGGGTTTCTAGGAGTGGTAACTTCTGATGAAGTAAATATATGAGGGAAATTAATGAAAGGTAAGGATTATTTCAGTAAGGTTTGCTAATGAGATTCAAGTTGGTGTCATCTCCAGTGATAAAAGTTGAACTCCCTCTTCCAGGTGTGGGAGAGGGAGGAGAGATACCATCAGAAAGGAAAATCTAGGCCCCACCTTTAGTGAGAAAGTAGAAGAGAGCTTTCCCAGGTGGGCTATTTTTCAGTTGCCTTCAATTCAAAATAATTCTCATGCCGAAATGACATACATTAGGATGGCATTTTTTTTTTAATTTTTAAATCAATTAACGTATAGTGTATTATTAGTTTCAGAGGTAGAGTTTAGTGATTTATCAGTTGCTTATAACACCCAGTGCTCATTACATCAAAGACCCCCCCCCCTTAATGCCCATCACCTGGATGGCATATTCTAATTCCCAGGAAACTGGGAAGTCACTTTGACTGAGACACGTTCCTGTACTCTTATCTGACCCAGTGCTCTGCTCAGTTTAGTGAAGAAGGTCTTCATTCAGGACACAGGTTGGGCAGAACTTCCAGCCTTTCAGTATTCGTAAAGGTCTGGGATCACGTTTGCATGCCCCTCTCTCCCTCCACCCACCGCATCTTGTTCTATGTCCCAGTGTCTACTGACCCACCCCGAAGACATTAGCCCTTCCCCCTTTCTCTTGTCCCTTGTGGCCCAGGGCACTGTCATCTAGTCTCATCCTGGGAGTGACCTAGAGCTTTCCTTTGCTGTCTTTCCAGTGTATCACTATTGTATAAAGTCTCCTTCTTGCTTCTTCAGAACTTTTTTTTTATTTCCTAGCCATTTTCCTCAGTATCTCTTTCTTTTTTACCCCAAGAAGTTCTCCATCTTTCAAAATAAAAGCTTCGGGTTTCAAATGTATTATTATTTTTTTTTTCTCGTGTGGGCTTCAGAAACCACTTTTGGGTATTAAAAAATTTAAATATGAATTATTCATTCTCTTTGAAGCCATAAGAGTACTAAATTACGATCTTGTGGTTGCTGATGGATGAGTAAGTGGTTTATATACAAGCAAGTTGGGAGTAGGAAAGCATGAAAATAGATATTAAATTACTATACTTTGTCAAGAAAATAAAAACTACTAGTTGGAAACCACATCTTCTCTCTCCATTTACCAACCTTACAGCCTTGCCTACATCTGTCTCCACTGTCTTCCTTCACACATACATATATATATATATTTTCATTCTCTAGCTCCTATCAAAGGTAAATGTTACCTTTCTGCTTTTACTTACTCATGGACTTCATTCTTTAAATAGTTTCCTCTCTTTTCTGCATTATCAAACTCCCCCTTTGTTAGATTTTTCCATTTTCATACAAACATGATTATATTTTGCAATTGTAGGTCTTCCATCTCACATTATCCCCTACCCTTTCCTGTCCCTTTCCCATCAATATTTCTGGAAAAGGAAATGTAACCATTCTGTTTCCACTTCTTCACTGCCCTTTTACTCTTAAGTCTGCTTTGATCTGAGGCCCATTCTCAAGCTCCACAACTACTCTTGTCAAGAGTAATGATAACTTCCAATGGCCAAAGGAAAGAATACTTTCTGCCTTCCAGTTACTTGATCTCACATCAGCAGTTGATCTAATTGTTCATTGCCACCTTTTTTCTAGTTAATATCCTTTGACATCATAGTTTCAGCCATGGACTGAGCCTTTGCTGCTTCTTCCTTATGTGCTTGAATTTTAAGCTTTGGAGTTTTATGAGGCATTCTTCTTCTATCTCTCATTCTCTTCTCTTCTCTTCTCTTCTCTTCTCTTCTCTTCTCTTCTCTTCTCTTCTCTTCTCTTCCTTTCTCCATTCTTTTCCTCTCCTCCTTCCTTTTTCTCCTCTCATCTATTTACCTGCTTTGCTTCCTTATATAAAATTTCTTTGTAGGTGATCTCATCCACATTCATGGCTTTAAGCAACATTCTATATACATGTTACCACATTGAGAACTCAGTCTCTTACTGTTATTGGTGCCTCACTGTCTATTGAAATGCTTAGAAAATAGTAGGTTCTTGTATTAGTCAACTCAAGCTGCCATAACCAAAATACCATAGACTGTAGATTAAACAACAGAAAATCATTTCTCAGTTCAATATTGGGAAGTCCAGGTTTAAGGAGCCAGTGAAGTAGGTTTCATTCTGAGGCCTCTTCTTGTGGCTTGTAGGCAGAAGCCATCTCTCTGTGTGTGCATATGACCTCCTCTTTATGTTGGTGCAGAGAGATAAGCTTTCTGGTGTCTTTTTTTATAATAGTACCAACCTCATCAGACCAACGCCCTACCTGACCTATCTAACTCTTTTTACCTCCCAAGAGCACCATCTCTAAATAACATCATATTGGGGGTTGGAGTTCCAAGATATAAATTTTTGAGGAATAAAAACATTCAGTCTCTAACAGCTCTTAGCAAGTTTTCAAATAAACTATTGACTATTTAAATTTATTTATTTTTAATTTTGAATTTACTTTTTTATATTTTTATTGAAATACTTTTGACATATATCATTGTGCAGCTTTAAGGTATACAACATGTTAATTTGATAGATTTCTATATTGTACTGTGATTGCTATTTTAGTAATAATTAGCATCTATATCATGTTACATAATTATCATTTCTTTTTAGTGGTTGGAATAATTAAGTTCTATCCTCTTACCAAGCTGGATGATAATAATACAATATTGTTGTCTATATTCATGATGTTTTTCATTAGATTTCTAGGCTTTATTTACTACTTATTGTAGGCTTGTATCCTTAAACAGCATCTGTTCTATCCTCCTCTAGTAATCACCATTTTCCTCTTTGTTTCTGTGGGGTTGACTTTTAGATTTCACATATGAGTGAGACAAGACAATATTTGTCTTTATCTGTCTGACTTATCTCACTTAGCATAATGTCCTCAAGGTCCATCCATGTTGTTGCAATTGGCTCATGGCAGATTCTCATAACAGGATAATATTCCAATAGTATGTAATATATAAATATAGTAGTAGAAGATACATACTACATTTTCTTTGTCCATCATCTGTTGACAAGCCAGGCAGTATGGCATTGGCATACAAATAAATACATAGATCAGTGGAAAGAATGGAGATCCCAGAATTAAGCTCCCACATATGTAGTCAACTAATATTTAACAAGGGAGCTAAGAACACCAAGGGGGAAAAGATAGTTTCTTCTACAGATGGTACTGGTAAAAGTGGATAAGCGCATGCAGAACGATACAATTGGACCCCTATTTATACCAATTACAAAAATTAACTCAAAAGAGATAAAGGACTTAAACATATGACCTGATATATTGTAAATCTTCTAGAAGAAAACAGAGAAGTACCTTCTTGACATTGGACTTGGCAATGATTTGTTGGTATGACACCATAAGCACAAACGATAAAAACCAAAATCAGCAAGAACTACATCAAAGTAAAGATATAATAAGAAATAATCAACAGCATAAGAAATAATCAACAGAATGAATAAGCAGCCTATAGAATGGGACAAAATATTTGCAAATCGTGTATCTGATGACATAAGGATATATGAGGAACTCCTACAGCTAGTAGCAAAAACAAAACAAAAACCAAAAATAAAATTTAAATAAGGTACTTTATAAATAGGTAAAGGGCCTGAATAGACTTTTTTTCCAAAAAAGATATATAAATAGCCAACATGTGCATGGAAAGGTATTCCAACATTACTAATCATCTGGGACATGAAAATCAAAGCCACAAGATATCACTTCACACCTGTTAGAATAGCTAATAGCAAAAAGACAAGGGATAATAAATGGTGGTGGGGAAATGGAGAAAAGGCAGCCCTGTGCACTGTTGGTGGGAATTTAAATTGGTATAACCACTATGAAAAACAGTATGTTGGTTTTTCAAAAAATTAAAAATATAACTACCATATGATTCAGCAATCCCACCTCTGGGTATATATCCAAGGAAAATGAAGATATGAGTTATATTGTTGAAGATATATCTCCATGTTCACATCAGCATTGTTTACAATTACCAGCACATGGAAACAATCTAAGTGTCGATGATGGGTGAGTGGATAAAGAATTCGTTATCTAGCGATCAATGGTTGATCAGTCTGCCATGCAATATTTTTTTTTAAGATTTTATTTATTTGACAGAGAGAAACACAGCCAGAGAGGGAACAAGCAGAGGGAGTGAGAGAGGGAGAATCAGGCTTCTCACCGAGCAAGGAGCCCGATGTGGAGCTCGATTCCGGGTCTCTGGGATCATGACCTGAGCCAAAGGCAGTTGCTTAACCAACTGAGCCATCCAGGCGCCCCAGTCTGACATGCAATATTACTCAGCCTAAAGATGAAGGAAATCCTGCCATTTCCATACAACACAGATGAACTTTCAGAGCGTTATGTTAAGTGGAATAAGTCAAATAGACAAGGATAGGTACTTTATGATCCCATTCATACTTGGACTCTGAAATAAACACCACACTTATGATGACAGATAGTAGTTTGGTGGTTGCCAGTGTCAGGGAGTGGGGAAAATGGGTGAAGGTCAAAGTGTGTAGACTCTCAGTTTATGAGATGAGCAGGTTCTGGAGAGCTAATGTACAGCGTGATAACTATGGTTAACAATACTGTGTTAAATCGTATACATGGGAGCTGCTAAGAGAGTAGATCTTAAAGCTTCATACTATGTCATGTTGGCTAATTGAACATAATAACAAAAAAGTACTGTCATCTACCAATAAATAAAATACAATAAGTTGAAAAAACTTTATTTTATAAAAGATAACTGTGAGATGATGCATGTCATCTAATTTTTCCATGGTAATATTTCACAATATATACCTATATCAAATTATCTCATACACCTTAAACTTACATGTGTCTATTATATCTCCATAATGCTGGGGGAAAAAGATGACTTAAGTGCAGGTTTTGATTTATGCTTCTTTTTAAAAATGTGTTTGAATCTGGTCTTGAAAAGAATATATTGGTCTTTCCTCCTTCTTGAGATCTGCAGATGCCTTAGATATAAAAGCCAATATAGCTTTATTATGAATGTGAAGTTCTGAGTAATCCTAAACAGTGTTTTAAAATCATTAATTTAATCAAATTAATTTGGACCAATAATTTTTTTGTTGAATGGAGATATAGGTACGAGGAAAGCTGTTGTGGCAATATAGCATATTTAACATCATATCTGACCCATTGGATGCCAGTAGCACATCGTCCCCTAGTTTTGACCATCAGAAATTTATTCAGACATTGTCAGTGTCCTCAGAATGGTCAGGGGTGGCAGCAAATTGTCTCCCACTGAGAACCATGGTACTAAAGGATATTCTTTTCAGAAAAACTGGCCTGAGAATTAAAAGTAAATTTCCTTTTCTCTGTCAGAGTTCAGCTCAAAATTGACCTTCTTCCACAAGACTTTTTCACTAAACTCATTATTCCCTCATTATCTATTCAGCATTTTTTTGTTTGTTTACAATGATGTAGACACGTTTCTGGTTTTTGTTGTCATCGTTGTTTTAATATGTGTATATTATTTACCCTAACGACCTCTGACTTTGTGGAGGTCAGGGACTATTAAATTCATTTTATTTAATTTCATGAAAAGGGCAGGAACTGGAGCAGCTCATTTAACCAACACAAGAAAGTGTAAAAATATCTACAAAAGATCAGAGCTCACCTTATCCAGTGTGAAGTCTTAAGTCAGCATGCGAAATATTATTCTCTAAAAGTGTCCCTTCATTTTTCCCCCTTTAATTGTGGAAGTTGATTAATTTTATTAGATTATTCTAATTGCTTTTCACTCCAATCAAGTTTACTTTGGAAAGGTTTAATGTTAGAACAACCCACCTTTGCTATTTCAATAGAGAAGAATAGATGTGTGGGTGTTTTTTTAAATTCGGGCACAATAGATTGTGTCAGAGTGAGTAGAGGTTATTGGTTTTTAGCCTGGTCTTAATTTGGGAAGTTAAATTATATAGCTCTGAAAATAGGAGTAGGTAATGGAAAGACAAGCATACTTAAAATGTGAAAGGAGTTGGATATGATTCTTCCCTGTTCTGCCCTGGGAAGTCCCTCTGAAGTCACAGGGAGGTCCCTGAACCCAGCTGGGACAGGAGCAGCCTTGAGACTTCCATGGAGACATCCACTTGGATAGCTGAAAGTGGGGCCAGTGAACTCATTCCTAATAACCAGTCAACTCCTTTTAGTTCATTTTCCAGGGCAAGATTAGATCATGTTGGAAACCTCACCAAATAACCTTATAAAAAGAGATGAACTCACTCCCAATTTTCATCAGGTTTTGAAGCAAAACCATAAAAACCACTATCCCACCTCAGGCTACTGGAAACAAATTTGCATTTCATTCTCAGGAACAGAAATATCTCTAGGCAAATATTTCAGTGACAGGAGTGTCTGTGTTTCTTACCTTCTCAAGAACCACCTTGTTGGGTACTTGATCTGGAGACCGAGGTAGCCCAGTAGCCCATGACTGTGCAGGCTGGCTGAGGTTTAAAAGCCATTTGGGGGATTTATGTTCCTAGTTTTGAGAAGAGTCAGAGCTCTTCCAACTCTTTTTTCCCATGAAGAATTGATGTGATTTGATTACATTGCAGCCAGTTCTTCAGGTAGCTCATGTACTCCGTCTTTTTCTTTACGAAATAATAGTAACTTTTCAGTGGAAACTTCTTGTAAATGTAGCACTTCTTTGATTTACTAGGCAATTGTGTGACATGATGAAGGCACTTGTTTGCTAGGTGTCATGAGCACCTGTGAGCCTACAGGGCAAAGATCAGGTGGCTAGACATCTAGAGGCTTTTATTCATGCCAACACTGCTTTATTTACACTTCCTTCAGCATTATGCATTCATCTTCGGCATACAGCTCAATGAATTATGACCTGTGTACATCCCTGTCACCCAGGTCATAAGGAACATTTCCATCACCTCAGAAAGTTCTTTTGTATTCTTTCTGATCAATGTGTCCACCTTCCCTCCAAAGTCAACCAGTGCTCAGAATTTTTTATCACCATTACAATTAGTTTTGTTTTCTTCTTGAACTTCATACAAGTGGAATAATACACTGTGTATTCTTTTTTTTTTTTTTTTTTGGTCTGGTTTCTTTGGATCAGCACATTATTTGTGAGATTTATCTAATCCACTGCATGTATTTGTTTGTTGTTATTTATGGCTGAGTTGTATTTCATTGAATGGGTTATCACATTTAGTCAATCCATTTTCCTGTTGTTAGACTTTTTTTTTCAGTTTAGGGCTCTTATTAATAGTGCTGCTGAGAGTGTTCATGTATGTACAGGTCAGTTGGTAGAATATATGTACTCATTTCTCCAGGGTAAATGCTTAGGAGTGCAATAACTTGGTCATAGAATAGGTATGTTTAACTTTATTGGAAACTGCCAGACATTTTCCCAGTTATTATATTATTTTACAGTCTTGAACCAGCAATGCATGAGCTATGGTCGCTCCATATCATCATCAGTTGTTTTTTTTTTTTTTGATAGACACATAGTGTTTAATCTCCAGTGGGCATTCTAGTAGTGTCTATGAACAAAATGAAGGAGAGTGATAAAGGAACTTTTAAAACATATCACATGGGAAGAAGTTCTCATTTGCCTGACTCATTTCCTACACTTTGTTTTAATGACATTTCTTGCTTTGCTATTATTTGTAAACTTAAATTGATTGATAAACAAACAATCAATTTATTGATTGATAAACAAACAATCAATTTATTGATTGATAAACACTGCTTTCTGTTCCAACTCTAGGGCAGAGTTTTAACTCTCAACTCTGTTCTTTTTACTCAGAGCCTACTAGTTTATTTTGCTCCTACAGAGATCTACATATGTTCAACTTAAACAAATTCCTAGACACCTGTTGTTAAATTTATGCAGTCAATTTCCATTGATTACAAGGTTCTTGTTATTATTTAAAAGAGGATCTATCTTTAATTCAGAATATATTACATGCTGCACTTGTGTTTGTTTCAAATTGTAATTCTGTAGGGAAAATAACAATCCTTTTCTTTAAGTATTTTCTACTTTTCATTTTGAAATAATTTTCATCTTATGTAAAACATAAAGACTTCGAAAAAAATTCCCCTCTCTCCTTAGTCAGATTCACCAAATTTAACTATTTTATCATATTTGTTTTACCATTTTATTTACTTATCTCCGTGAATAGTAATATTTTCTCTGAAAAAAAATTGAGAGTAATACATAATACTCCTTGACTCCTAAATATTTATTTCCTAAAACTAGGATATTCTTTTATACAATTACACCACAATTATGAAAATAAAGAAATAGTCATTAATATAATAGTAGCCTCTAAATATACAGACCTTATTCAAGTTTTGCCATTTGCTTTAATGACTTTTTTTTTATTATAAAACAAAGAGTCTCCTTATCCAGGATCCAATCTAGGTTAACTTGTTGCAATGATTGGTCCTGTCTCTTTCCTCTGGAACAATTCTGCTGACTTTCTTTTATCATCTTGGCATTTTTTAAGAACGTGGACCATTGCTTTTTTCTTTCAGTTTGGATCTGTCTAATGTTTCCCCATAATTAAACTTACGTTATGATTGGTGGAAAAAATGCCACAGATGGAATGTTGTGTCCTTCTTAGCGCATCGTATAGGAAGCCAAATGCATGTTTTGCCAAATCGGTGATAACTTTGATCATTTGCTTAAGGTCATGACTGCCAGGTTTCTCCATACTAAAGTTACTCTTTCCCCTTTGTAGTTAATAAATGTCTTGAGGGAAAATACTTGAGACCATATAAATATCCTTTTGTTCATCACTCAATAAATTAAGCATCCATTGATGATATTTTCCTGAAACTACTATTACTAAGTTGATTGCTAAATGTTGAATTATTATATAGCTTGTAGTTTCTGCATTTTTTATTTGGTATTCTATTCTAAGGAAGGGCTTTTTCTTCCTCTCCACTTATTTGTTTAATCTTGTTCTTATGTGAACTCATAGATTCTTATTTTACACTGTGGATTATGATTTTTGTTATCACTACTTCTTTAGATGGTCATACCATCCTAAATTCTTTGATTATTTTATTCTTGAAACCACTGTGAAATCATATGCTTTAGATTATACTGTTTTCATTAGATACTGAGTAACTGAGCCAATTTAGGTGAATTAAAAATAGACTGATACATAATAAATACATACATAACTTAAATAGATTTTTTAAAAGATTTTATTTATTTGAGAGAGAGAAGAGATAGTGAGAGAGAGCACAAGTGGGAGGCAGAGAGAGGGAGAAATTGAAGCAGACTCCCCACCAAGCAGGGAGCCTGGCAATGACGCAGGGTTCAATCCCAGGATCCTGCAATATGACCTAAGCTGAAGGCAGATGTTTAACTGACTGGGCCACCCAAATGCCCCAATAACTTAAGTAGATTTTATGTAAATATTCTATTCCACTATTAAAATAAAATGTTAGGTAGAATAATGTCACCCATGGATGTCAGTGCCATAGTATCATAAACATGGGAATATGTTAACACTGCATTGCAATATGGATTTTATAGGTGGAATTAAATTTGCTAATCAACTGACCCCCAAAAAAAGATTATCTTGGATTATTTGGGTAGACCCAATGTAATCTGATGGGCCTTTTTTAAAACAGAAGAGGGGGCCAGAGTCAGAAAGAGATGCGGCATGAGAGTAATCAACTTGCCATTGCCACCTCAGAATATGAAAAGGGCCACAAGCCAAGGAAATCAAGTGGCTTCTAAGAAAGAGCTCTCGGTTGACAGCCAGCAAGTAAATGGGGACTCCAGACCTAAAACCTCTAAGCAGATTTCTGCCAGCTACCTGAATGAGCAAGAAAACATACTCTCCCCTGAGAGTCTCCAAAAAGGGTTGTAGCCCCAATTTTAGCCTGCTGAAACCATGTCAGACTTCTTACCTACAGAACCACAAAATAATAATAATTCTGTTTTTGTTTTAAGCCACTAAGTTTGTGACAGTTGCTTCTTACAGCAATAGGAAACTAATACATAGACTCGATATATGTATATGGACTCTGGTCCCATCTATACACAATTAGTTATATATTCTCACTCTTTCTTACTCATTCACTCTGTCTCTCATTCTGTGTATCTATCTCCTTTCTGTTTCAATCCCTTTCTACAATGTCTTGGTTTTCTCTGTCTCCTTTATCCCGTGTGTGTGTGTGTGCGCTTGTGCCCGTGCATGTGTGCATGCATTACTTAAGGAGGCTAATGAGTTAAACCTAAACTCTTGCTGTGAAAACCAAAAAGATAGTAATATGGTAGTAGAAAGCCAATATACAAAAATTAGCAGCAGCCAGTCTTCGAACTTTTGAAAGGTGTACTCCTAACCTTTCTTTTTTTTGCAATGTGTTTTTGTCGCTTCCTTAGGGGAATCACCTAAAATGGTTTTGACTTGAGTATTACATAAAATATCTCCAAAGAGTTGTTTTGCCAAGCCACACATAACATGCTAATATTTTTCTCAGAAGACTTTAACATAGCAATCAGTCTTCTTAAAAAATAGCATGTTTCCCCCTATAACTTGGCTTCATCGCTGAAGCTTGTGGGTAAACATAATTAAATAGTCTGGAACAGATTTAAATATTTAATGGCATGCTGGACACAAGCCAGTACTTCTTCTAGGTGAGATTGGTTGGTTGGGCAGATATCTCTAACTTTGGGTAATTACCGTATTCTAGAGAAGTTGTGGTCAATTTATATTTTCATAAATAAAACCACGTTTTAGAGTGATGGGTGGAGTTTTCTGTATGAAGAAATCTTATGGTGAATTGTTTGTGAACCATCAGTTCATAAAGTAGGGGTGTGTGTGGTGGCAGGTGGTTCCAGGTAGTTTCACTATACAAGCGTTCTTCAGAGAGATTGTGGGTTCACTTCTAGACCACCACAATAAAGCAAATATTGCAATAAAGTGAGTCAGACGAAGGTTCTGGTTTCTCAGTACACATAAAAATTATGTTTATACTGTTGAATTTTATACTAATAATAAAATAGCAAAAAGGGGAATTAAGAAAACAATCCCATTTATAATTATGCCAAAAATAATAAAATAACTTGGAATAAACTTAACCAAGGAGGTGAAAGATCTGTACTCTGAAAACTATAAAACATTGATGAAAGAAATTGAATATGACACAAACAAATGGAAAGATATGTCATTCTCATGGATTGGGGGAACAAATATTATTAAAATGTCCATACTACAGATTTAATGCAATTCCTATAAAAATATCAACAGAATTTTTCACAGAACTAGAACGAATCCTATCCTAAAATTTTCATGGAACCACAAAAGATCCACAATAACCAAAGCAGTCTTGAAAAAGAACAAAGCTGCGGGTATCACAATCACAATTCCAGATTTCAAGATGTACTACAGAGCCATAATAATCAAAACAGAATGGTGCTGGTGCATACACACAAATCAACAGAACAGAATACAAAGCCCAGAAATAAACCCCACCATTATATGTTCAATTAATCTTTGACAAAGGAGGCAAGAATATGCAATGGGGGAAAAGATAGTCTTTTCAACAAATGGTGTTGGAAAAATTGGACAGCTACATGCAAAATAATGTAACTGGGCCACTTTCTATACTCTACTCCAAAATAAACCCAAAATGGATTAAAGGCCTAACTATGAGACCTAAAACCATAAAAATCCTAGAAGAGAGCACAGACGGTAACTTCTCTGACAGTGGTTGTAGATATGTCGCCTGAGGCAAGGGAAACAAAAGCAAGAATAAACTGTTCAGGTGACATCAAAAGAAACAGTCAACAAAACTACAAAGTAACCCACTTCATAGGAGAAGATATTTGCAAATGACATATCCAATAAGGGGTTAGTATCCAAAATATATAAAGAAATTACCCAACTCAATACCTAAAAACTGAATAATCCAATTAAGAATGGACACAGACATGAACAGATGTTTCTCCAAAGAAGACATACAGATGGCCAGCAAACATGAAACTTATCATCAGGGAAGTGCAAATCAAAACCACAATGAGATAGTAACTCACACTTGTTTGACTGAAATCAAAGCATAAAGAACAACAAGTGTTGATGAGGATGTGGAGAAAAAGGAACCCTCCTGTACTATTGGCAGGAATGCACACTGGTGCAACCACCGTGAAAACAAGTATGGAGCTTCCTCAAAAAATTAAAAATAGAATTACCGTATGATCCAGTAATTCCACTACTGAGTATTTGCCCAAAGGAAAAAAAACATGAATTCAAAAGATGGATGCACCTGTAATTATTGCAGCATTATTTACAATGGTCAAATTATGGAAGCAACCCTAGTGTCATCAGTAGATGAATGGATAAAGAAGATGTGTGTGTGTGTGTGTGTGTGTGTGCGTGCGTGCACACATGCATGTGTGTGCATGCATGCGTGTATAATGATATAGTAACAATGAAATGTTAATCAGCCCTAAGAAAAAGAATGAAATCCTGCCATTTGCAACAACATGGATAGATCTAGAGGGTATAATGCTAAGTAAAAAAAGACAAAGGCAAATACCATATGATTTCACTCATATGTGGAATTTAAGAAACAAATTAAAATAGAGAAAACACAAAAGACAGACTCTTTACTGTAGACAGCAAACTGATGTTACCAGAGGGGAAGTGGGTAGAGGGAATGGGTCAAATAGGTGGAGGGGATTAAGAGATTATGCTGAGTGAAATAAGCCAAGAAGAGAAAGTCAAGTATCGCATGGTCTCACTTACTTGCGGTGCATGAGGGGCAAACTGGAGGACAGTGGCAGAAGGAAAGCAAATGGGAACTAGGGTAATCTAGGGAGGGAAACGAAACAACAGAGACTTTGAACACAGAAACAAACTGAGGGACTTGGAGGGAGGGGG
>PITA01003086.1:80442-146113 GCA_004023965.1 Spilogale gracilis | reverse complement strand
CCGTAAAAATATTGGGCAAGAATTATGAACACAAAGGCATATGGATGGCAGATAAGCACATGAAAATATTCCCACCATCATTAGTTATTAGGAAAATGAGAATTAAAACCACAGTGGAGGGGCTCCTGGGTGGCTCAGTTGGTTAAGCGACTGCCTTCAGCTCAGGTCATGATCCCGGAGACCTGGGATCGAGTCCCACATCGGGCTCCCTGCTCGGCGGAAAGCCTGCTTCTCCCTCTCTCACTCCCTCTGCTTGTGTTCCTCCTCTGGCTGTGTTTCTCTCTGTCAAATAAATAAAATCTTTAAAAATGAAAAAAAAAACACAGTGGAATACTGCTATACCTCTATTAGAATGACTAAATATAATTTTTTTAAACTAACAAACACTTGAAGGCTTTATGCTAAGTGAAATAAGTCTGACAGAAAGGCAAATACTGGGTGATATCACTTATATGCAGACTGTAAAGGTCAAAATCATAGAAACAGAACAGAAAAGTTAGTGGTTGGGGTTGGGAGAAACAGAGGTTGGCAGAGGTGCAAACTTTCAGCTATAAGGTTTGAATTAAGCCTCAGAATCTAATACAAAACACGCTGACTTTGGTTGATAACACTATATCATATAATTGAAATTTGCTAAGATGCTAAAAGAGTAGAACTTCAATGTTCTCACTTTAAAAAAGAGATAAATCGGGGCGCCTGGGTGGCTCAGTTGGTTGAGCAACTGCCTTCGGCTCAGGTCATAATCCCAGAGACCCAGGATCAAGCCCCACATCAGGCTCCCTGCTCGGCGGGAAGCCTGCTTCTCCCTCTCTCACTCCCCCTGCTTGTGTTCCCTTTCTAGCTGTGTATCTCTCTGTCAAATAAATAAAATCTTTAAAAAAAAAAAAAAAGATTTAAAAAAAAAAAAGAGATAAATATGTGATGGATGTGTTAATTAACTAGATTGGGGGAACCCTTCCACAAGATATATGTATATCAAACCAAATCACGATGTATGCTTAAAATGTCTGACAGTGTTGGGGCGCCTGGGTGGCTCAGTCGGTTAAGCATCCAACTCTTGATTTCGACTCAGTTCGTGATCTCAGGGTCGGGAGCTCGAGTCCCACATCAGTCTCCATGTTTAGCTCGGAGTCTGCTTGTACCTCTCCTTCCTCCTCTGCTCCTTCCCTCAGTTTCTCTCTCCCTAAAAATAAAGAAATAAAACCTTAAAAAAAAAAAACCGACAGCACTAAATCCTGGTGAGGCTGAGGAGCAACCAGAACTCTTGTACATTGTGGATAGAAAAGCAGAATGACATAGCGCCTTTGGAAAACAGTTTGACAATTTCTTAAAAAATTAAAATATACTTACTGTATGACCCAGCAATTCCACTTCTAGTAATTTACCCATAACAAATGAAAAATTATATTTACACAAAAACCTGTGCATGAAGCAGCTTAATATTGACGACCCAAAACTAGAAACAACCCAGATGTCAACTGGTGAATGATTAAATTGTAGCCTCTCCCTACTGTGGGAATCTGCTCATCGGTAACAAGGAACAAACACAACGTGAATAAATCATAAATGCTCTAAGCAGAGCAAATGAAGTCGAACTCCAAAAGCTACATACTGTATGATTCCATTTATATGGCATTCTGGACAGGACAAAAGTGTAGGAAGCATCTATAAATCAGTGGTTGCCAGATCCTTGGGGTAGGGGTAGAGGTTGACTGCAAAGGGGCTCAAGGGAATTCTGGGGGTGATGATACTGTTCTACAATTTGATTGTAGTGGTGAGTATACAGCTGTGTGGATTTGTAAGAGCACATAGAACTATACACTGAAGAGGGTGAATCTTACTGTTTATAAATTATTTCTCAATAAACTTTACTTAAACAAAGAAAGATGATAGTCAGGCCTGAAGATACATCATTAGGGATAATGCCCAAGGCTTGTGCAGCCTTTTGTTTAGGAATATTTCCTATTACCCGATGCAGACTATAAGGGTAACAGAGTTTTTGATTCTGAAGGTCTTCCTGTCTACCTCTCGTGAGCCTTCCATGGCACAATCAGAACAGCTAAAACAATAATTAAGACTTCACCAAGTTTGTAGTCTAGCCTCTTTGAACTGTGTCTGCCAATGGATGGAGGATTTTATTTTTGTTTTTGTTTCTTTAAAAATGCCTGTGTGTCTGGTTCAATTATTTGGCCTGAAACTTGCTTTGTTATAGCTTAACACCACGGTTGTGGAGTAGCCAATCCTTACCCATCTCAGACTTCTTTGGTAGTTACCAGTAACTACCAAAAGGAACCTCAGAAGTATGCATGGTCAGATTGACTCAGGCCGTGTTAACATGGGAATGCCTTCCTTCTTCAAACTCACTCAGATTCATCTTATTTACTTAAGTGTCACCTATGTTGCAAACTTTTCCTGACACCCTCATGGCAGACTTCCATGGTTCTCTGGTACATGTGCTTCTGAGTGAGACACTACCTTCTTTTGGTCTTTTTCGGGGGGAGGGATGGTCTGCCCCACTAAGCTATGGAGTCTTTCAGGGCGCAAATCATGTCTCACATTCCCAAAGGCCCATCACAATTTTATTTTTAAATAAATAAGTAAATTTATTTTAGTATTTTACTGAAGTAACAGATGAATTATAATCACAGTGATGATAGCCAACACTTGCTGTGCACGTGCCGTGTGCCGGGCCCATGCCACATGCTCGATCAGTAGCTCCTCAGAGCCCCTTATGAGGTAAGTGTTGTTGTCATCCCAGGTACGCAGATAAGGAAACCCAGACAGAAAGAGAGTAACTCGCCTAAAGCCACACAGCTACCAGATGTTAGAACTGGGAACTGAAACCAAAGTAGTCTCATTCCAGACCCTACTCTTCGGAGCTCTGTGATATGTGCCTCTTGTTTTTGCTACAGCACTATCCGTTGAAAGATGGAATTGCTTTTCACACAGGCATATAATCCGGTGTTCGAAAGGAATGTTAGAGCTCACTTATTTCTCAGCCCCGATGTTTGCATCAAACAAGAGAGGCTCACAGAAGCTGACTTGCTCTAGATCCCTCACTTCTTCATTAGATGGCTTTCCGGTGAACAAGAGGAGGAGGACATAAATATTTACAGGGCCACTGCTGCTTTAAATAGTTGGGTGATCTGTCCCAAGGGGATTATTGTTTTCATCAGGAAAATGTATTACTAACTCCTCTCTCCATCTTTGCTTTTTTTCAGGGTTCACTGTTTCCACTATCTCATCCCCCTCGCAAAGGAGGGGAACTATGCCATTGTAGCTAATGTAGAAAGTATGGATTATGACCCTCTGGTGGTCAAGCTCAACAAAGACATCAGCGCCATTGAAGAGGCCATGAGCGCCAGCCTTCAGCAGCACAAGTTCCAATATATATTTGAAGGTCAGACCCCACCTCTGTCCCTATGATTTGAGGAGGAAGGAAGGGTGAAGAGTTTTTCTTTTCTTTTTTTTTTTAATTTTTCCCAACTGTTGAAGTTCACAACTTGTAGTTGTTTGGGTTTTGTTGTCATTTGGTTTTTTTCTTTTTGGATTAAAACTGCAATACCTAGTCTCTCTGCGTATGGCTAGGTAGAAACAATCTGGGAGCCATCTGCTCCTGGTTGATAAGATTTAATCCAACATAAGGCAGATGGCAGCCTGCCTCCCTGACATGCCACTCATGGGAGTTGGGCAAATATGTAGAGTGACCATGAGTTAGCTCAAAGGAAGCTCAAAAAAGAAAAAAAGGAGCACATACAATGAGAAGAAGACTCCAAAAAGAGATCTCTTGCTGCCTAAAATTATCAGTGGAAAGGGAAGTTTTCTCTCAAAGACTGCACTGTTGTCTGAAAAGAACAGAAATCTCTGATCAGAGATTTTAGGAGGCTGCGTTGTAAAGGCCTTGGGGCAGGCAGGCAAGGAAGGGCATGGAAGACAGTTCCTTGTAAAGGCATTCACCTTTGGGGTGCCTGGGTGGCTCAGTTTTTAAGCAACTGCCTTCGGCTCAGATCATGATCCCAGAGACCCGGGATGGAGCCCCACATCAGGCTCCCTGCTCAGCGGGAAGCCTGCTTCTCCCTCTCTCACTCCCCCTGCTTGTGTTCCCTCTTTGGCTGTGTTCCTCTCTGTCAAATAAATAAAATATTAAAAAAAAAAAAAAGATGAAGATATGTTCTAAAACTAACTATCCCTAGAAGCCTTTAGCCAAAAGGTATTAGTGATTAAAAGGTTAACTGTTCTGTCCGTGGCACTGATCATGTAGGGGCTACAACAGTCCTCCAGAGCCTGGAGCCGTGGTGCCCATCTGAGAATCACTCCTCGCTCACTGCACAGTTTCCTCCTTGCTCTTGACTGTGGCTCTTCCAGGCCCCGTGTATCAACATTCACAGTTCCCAGACTTTCCATCTCATTTTGCCCAGACATTTTTTAACATCCAGTCGTGATGAATAGTAACATCTTCTTGAGATACAAGTGTAACACGCTAACATAGAATAGGAATGAAAAAATCATAAATTGGAGACCTTCTGTTTAAAAAGCTCTAGATATTTCTCTGTGATATCACTTTCTAAATTCAAAAGACATAATATGAAATTTCCCAAGGGGTGGGGAATGGGAGGTGAGAGGGTCTCGGTCTTTTCTGGTGTGGCAGAAAGAGGCATTTTATCACAGATATTATTTGAAATTGCCATGTATAGTAATGATATAAAACAGACAACCTCTGCTGGGTTTTATTTTTAATTATTATAATTTATTATGTGTATTTATCATATAAATTTCCTTTTTTTTTTTTAAGTGGACATGGAACCCAACGCAGGGCTTAAACTCAAAACCCTGAGATCGAGACCTGAGCCTAACCAACTGAGCCACCCAGGGCCCCTTAAATTTACTTATTTAATATATTTACTATTCTCTACAAACACTGCACCTCCTCATTGCCTCCGCTTAGGCAGATTGTATTTTACCATGCAGAACAAAATTATACCCGGAGTTATGGGCTCAGTAAAATCATACCCTAACTTAACCTACAGAGATTTTTCAAATCAACCAGTGGCTTTAAATGTAAAATCCATGTGTGTGTTTCCTTTTATTTGAGTAAAAAGCCTTTTACTTCCCTTTCAAGTAGTTAGTTGCACATACAGGTGAGTTTGTGGTCTGGAAACTACTGCACGAGTGTAGCAGAGGCAAGACAGAATGCTCCTCATCTCCCTTTTCTACCTTGATCCTAGTCAAGGGAAACTCCTTCTGCAGAAGAGGGAATCATGGATCCTGAAGTCCCTCCTTGAACTGTCACCATGGAGACACTATGACTTTAGAAGAGGGAAAGCTGGAAGACAATAGGCTGCCAGACTAGCCAGACTAGCTTTAGAGTTCCAGCGGAAGCTTTTGAGGAATGCATCAATTTCTTACTGACGTATTTCTGCTTATAGCTTCCAAATCAACATTTGAGCCAAAAATACACCCCTGTCTTTTTTTGTGGGAGGAAGAGGAAACCAAACCGATCATTGTATTTGCATGTGCTCTTCTCCCCTTCCAGAACCTCTTTAAGGGTTCCAATGCTCTTCAGGAGTTTATAACAACTGGCTTATTTTCTAAGCCCTTGACATGGTGGCTTGAGGTATATATGGCCGGGCTGGAGCAATGGGAGTGTTGCATAAAGCTCTCCATCTATAGCTATTAAGACAATGTGTAGCTACCCCAAAACTATTGTAAGAGCAGTGGGTGCAGCAACCCTCAGAGATATGTTTTCTTTGATCATGTAAATCTGTGGAGGATTTGAAGAGAAAAATCCTTCCAAGTTCATGTGTAAGTTCATGCAAGGTGGCACTAATCTGTCTTCTCCCCTCCCCCCTCCCATCTGTGCTTGTACCTCAGGCCTGGGTCACCTGATCTCCTGCATCCTCATCAATGGTGCCCAGTACTTCAGGCGCATCAGTGAGTCCGGCATCAAGAAGATGTGTAGGAACATCTTTGTCCTGCAGCAGAATTTGACCAACATCACCATGTCGCGAGAGGCAGACCTGGACTTCGCAAGGTAGGAAATAGGACCAGGCTCCGTCCCTTGTACCAAAGTCAAGATCCTGTTGCCTATCAAAATCCCTTAGAAAAATGGATTCTTGGTACTTAGAAAGTTAATTTAAGAAAAAATGAAACATATAGATGTTCATCGTCTTAGAGAAGGTAATTCTGTACGATTCTGTTGGCTGTTTAATCTGCCTTAGGCAGGGAGTTTTCCTGTTCTCTAAGTTCTCTTACCACAAAACTTCAGTATTTTTCTTATTCTAAAGGTAATATTTGGGGACACCTGGGTGGCTCAGTCAGTTACGAGTCTGCCTTTGGCTCAGGTCATGATCCCAGGGTGCTGCGATCCAGTCCTGCATCAGGCTCCTTGCTCGGTGGGGAGCCAGCCTCTCTCTCAGCCTACTGCTCCCCCTGCTTGTGCTCATTGCTCTCTCATTCACTTTCACAAATAAAGAAAGAAAATCTTTAAAAAATAATATTAATAAATAAAAATAAAAGTAATATTTGCTTGTTGCATAAGATATGTCACATAGGGGTTCCTGGGTGGCTCAGTCACTAAGCGTCTGCCTTCAGCTCAGGTCATAATCTCGGGGTCCTGGGATCAGGCCCCACATAGGGCTCTCTGCTCGGCTGGAAAGCCTGCTTCTCCCTCTTTCACTCTCCCAGCTTGTGTTCTCTCTCTGGCTGTGTTTCTCTCTGTCAAATAAATAAATAAAGTCTTAAAAAAAAAAAAAAGTCACATAAAATACAAGGAAAAAAATCAATGAACATGACTCATAAGGCTTTCCTCTGGAGACTATGACATTTGGTGTAATTTCTGGCCTCATGCTTCTGCCTTGGATACAAGTGAATTTTCCTACTATGTATGGATATAATTTCTCTTTGTACAAAATTGGAACTATGTTAATGCAATTTTATATGTGTTTAATTGCATTTTCCCATATCGGTCACCTTCTTAGAAAACATTATTTTTTCCCAAACCACTGATAGTCCTTGAAAGGACATTTGATCCTTGAGCAACATGGGTTTGAACGGTGCAGGTCCACTGATGGGCAGATTTTTTTTCATGCGTTACTGTTAATATATTTTTCTCTTCCTTATTTTCTTAATAACATTTTCTTTTTTGTAGCTTACTTTCTTGTGAGAATACAGTATTTAATGCATATAATGTATAAAACATGTTCATCAATTATTGATGTTATCGGTTCGGCATCTGGTCAACAGTAGGCTATTGATACTGATGTTTTCGGAGGGTCAGAAGTTATACGCAGATCTGTAACTGTGTGGGAGATTGACATCCCTACATTCCCACATTGTTCACAGGTCCCCTGTACCACTTTTATTACCTGAATAAATATTCCATGGTATGAATTAGACATTATTTAATCATTTGCAAATTTGTAAACATTAGGATTTTTTCCCTTTTTTTCTCTTACATATCATATATGTTGAATATATGTTTATGAATCTTTTCCTCATCTCTTCTCTCTTTCCCAGTTGAAATCCCTTTTTCTCTTCTTGTCGTTGTGGAGATAGTGGTTACTTGTCATCAACTGTGCTTACCCTTCATGTCCTTGAGGCTCTTCTTTTTAAGAGCACTCTTTCTCTTGTCTAGTTTGCTGATCTCATTTTTTAATGTTTCTTTATAATGTACTTTTTCAAATTTGAAGGATTGTTTTGTTCTCTCTTCATGTGGTCTCAACATTGTATACCTTCTGTCGTCAGACCTTTGGTACTCAATGAAAGCTAAAACAGTTTTGAAGAAGATAGACGATAATTATGGTATCCTGGTGATTTATTGCTGTTTGTACCTTGGTGAATTATTTCATAAACTCCTTTATAGCTAGGAAGTCATTTGTTTTTAATCATCCAGAATTCTCCCGCCTAACATTTGTACTTCAGTGTCATTTCATTAGATTTTTGGATTCCTTAAAAGCTCCAGAAAATTTGAAACAATTTATAAGAATTTCAGGAAATGATGAAATATTACATTACGTTGACAGTTATCAAGACATAATGCTAGGATCTTTGTTTTGAACGCATATAACCAGATCTCTTCATTTTTAACTTTTCTTCTCCAATCTGTCCCTCCATTTGTTCCCTTGCTACCCTGTCCCTCTGCTTCTCTGTCCTCCTTCCCTGTCTTATTCCTCCCTTGTGCATGTGTCTGTGTTGTGTGTTTATTAAATTCCCTATTTTAGGCTAAATTTGGTAGAAAGCCTTCTTTGCTCAGATTAGGGAAACCAGGTGTGACTGAATGCTGCATTTATTTGGTCGCTCTTATGGGGAATGATCTCATTATTGAATTAGTCTATTCATAATAACATTGAAAAGGGGAAGAACATGGAGGCCTGAGGGATACAGAAAAGCATTACTAATTCTCTGAGGAATATAATTCTTAAATTCAATCATCCTTTTTTAAATGATTTTTTTATTTAGCTGGAATAAGTAAATTAACAGGTTTTGGAAGACAGTATGGGGCCCAAACACGTACTAAAAAAACTAGCATCTGAATAATGAAATGCTAACTGGGCAGCATTGAGGTTGGCATCAGTGGGCTGTGTGCCAACAGTGCTTCTTCGGGAAATAATTGAATGGCAATCGAGCTACGCCTTTTATGGTTGGATTTGTGACTGATGTCCGAGACAGTGGGTGTGGGCTGAAATGTGACCACTTGGAGGAGGTACTCTGCTACTATTGCTGTTTACTCTTAATGGATTATGAAAGGAAATAGGCAGCAAAAATATTTAGCATTGGATGACTCTGTCCTTCCAGTCTTGATTCAGAAGGCCTCTCCTTTTTTTTTTTTTTAAGATTTATTTATTTATTTTAGAGAGAGAGAGATTGTGTGGCAGGGAGGGACAGAGGGAGCGGGAGAGGGAATCCCAAGCAGACTCCCTACTGTGTGGGGAGCCCAACGTGGGACTCAATCTCACAACCATGAGATTATGACCTGAGCTGAAACCAAGAGTCAGCCACCTGACTGAGCCATCGAGACACCCCTCGGAAGACCTCTCACTATTAGACTCATATGTCCCAAGAGACTGAGACTCTTTCTGGTTTCTCAGTGCTGAACCAGAATATGTGCTCATCATGTGTATTGAATGTACTGAATGAGTGAATAGATATCCAGTCAAGGCTTCTTTTGGTGCTGATAAAGGGCTTGGATAATGAGAGTTTAGTCTGTCTTTAATGCCCTAAAAGTTTTAACTAGCTGACATGGGTCAGTGTTCTTACAGGTTTACGAGGAACAGCATCTCCCCAGAGCATAAAGCATTTTACAGAAGGACCCATATATCCCTACAATTCATTGTCTCTTTCTCCTTCATTTTCTCTTACTCTTGCTTTCTTACATACAACATACAGACACCCACTTTATAGCCTTATTTGTTTCTGTTTCTGCTTTTGGTAGGGACGGGTTTCATGGAAATAGGTTCCATCGATTCCACTGGATTTGCAGCTATGTAAAATAAATATAACAGTGATACCAAAATAACCAGAAATAATAGCCTACAGCAGTGTTCCTCAGCGTTCCTTAAGCAATGTCTAATCAAGCATGGGCAGCATCTGTATTTCCAGCAAGTCTCTATAGGAATGTTATCTTCTAACACAGTAATTAATCACTAGTTGCCATGTGTCAGAAAACTTACTTAACAAGAAGTTGCAAGGCTCTTGTAGTTTTTCACCTCCATAGCCTCCCTGGCCAGTGGAAAATATAACACCCTTTCTGTAATAAAGAAAAATGTGAAGTGATTCCATTTATGTTGATTCTTCTACTTGGGACATTGCTGTTGATCTCTTTTCCTACACACCTTTACTCTCATCTCCAATAGGAGGATAAATCTCGGGTAAGCAAAGGATCAGCATAACCTGTATAGTCACCAGAATTAGAGAAACACTGTCTCCCATGACAATGATTTTGCTGGGTTTTGACCCTTTTAACATTTTCAGAGTCAAGACGATACTTTGTCTTAGAAAATGACTGCAGATTAACTAGAAAATGGAAGGGCTTCTTGAGTGGTCTTTTTTTTGGTTCCTTTCATGAGACATCATCTTCCACTGAACTGTTTGTACACTTCACCAGAATTGAGTCTCTGAAACAACCCACTGCATCGCAGGAGAAGTCTGGCTGGGCACTGAAGTCCCCACAGTGGATCCGACAATCTTTGTACTTTAAGTAAAGCCATTTTTCAAGTAGATGAGTCCAGAGTTCTCTTCATAGTTCTTCCCATTCTGCCCACTTTTTTCCTCTTACATCGGTCTCTCCCTTTACATTCTTCTTTCTCCTACATCTCTCGTTCCTGCTTTCCTCCTTCAAGGCCTCATCTCTCCTCGATATTTTTTCTCATTTTGATTTCCTTTAGACTGACAACTCTCATACTTAAATTCGACAAAGATAAGGAAATGAAAGCTTAGATTCCAGATGTGGCAAAGGGAGAAGTTCTAACACGTAAGAAAGCTTCCTTGCCCTTTTACTCATTCTTTCATTCACTCATTCAACTGTAGTTATTAAGTGTATGTTCTCTTTACATCCTGCCCTTATGGAATTTACATTATCATAATTCAGGTAATTAAGACAGACTAATAAATCAGTAAAATATAAAGGATTTCAGATGGTGAAAGATGGTATGGTGAAAAATCAGGCATGGGAAGGGGAAGAGAGTATGCCAGGGAATAGCCAAGGTAACCCACCTTGGGGTGATAATATACGATACCCTTATCATAGGGTAACATTTGAGGAAAAGCTAAAGGAAGACGATGAATAAGCCATGTGGATATCTAGGGGAGGTGCATACCAGGAAAAGATGTCTAAGAAGAAAGAGCTACAGGGAGAAGTAAGCTTGGAATTTAAAGAATAGCAGAAAGGCCAGTATGTATGAAGTGAATGAGCAGAGGGAACAGTCAGAGATGGGGTCGCAGGTTTCACCTAAGAAGCTGAGATCTTGAAGACTGTTGCAATAACATTGGAGTGAGGTAGGAAGCTATCAGATGGTTTGGAACAGAGACAGCCAAAATGTGACTTACATTGTAAAAAAATCACTTCTGAGTACTATGTTGTAAGTAGACATTGGGGAGGTGAAGTTGCAGGCCCTAGCAAAAGCAGAAGGAGCTCAGGAAACTACTGCAATAACCTAGGTGAAAGATAGTGGTGATTCAAACCAAGATGGCAACACTGCCAAAGATGAAAAGTGGTCATATCAGGATATATTTTACAAGTGGAGCTGACAGGATTTGCTGAGGGATTGGAAGTAAACCAGTGACTCCAAGGTTTTTGTTCTAAGAATTTCAAAGGATGGAGTTTTGATTTACTGAAATGAAAATGAGCCAGGCCCTGGGAAAGACATATTGAGTTTGGGGAGGTGGGAACAGGGCAGATAGGAAGGGGGCATTAAGAGTTTGGGTTTGGAAATACTAAGTTTGAGATGCACATTAGACATCTGAATAGAAATCATGAAGAGAGAGCTGAATGTCCAAATCTGTATTCAGGAAAGAGGTCTGGGCTAGAAATAGGAGTTTGGGAATCACCAGCAGGTAGATGGGATTTAAAACCATGAGATGGAATGAGAGATGAGATCTTATTGAGAAAGCAAGCAGAGAAAAAAGGGAAGCTATCCAAGAATTGGACCTTGGGTAGGTACTCCACTGTTGAGATGTTGGAATGCTAAGAACAAACCAGCAAAGGAATCTGAGAAGGAGCAGGGAAAAAAGTAGAAGAGAGGTCTATTTCCCAGAAGCAAGTGTTTTAAGAGGAGAGTGTCTTCATCAGTATCAAATGGTGCTAATAGTTTAAGGTAGCTCAAGTACAGAGAATGAGGGCACTGGTAGACCTCACAAGAGGGCTGAAATGCTTTGGTTTGCACTTCTTCATCTTCTTTACACAACTTACCTAGAGCAGAAACAAGCTTTGGGAACAGGCTTCTCACTGGTCAATTCTATGGTAGGGTCTGATGCATTCATGACAAACAAAAATGTGATTAGAGTGTTTCTGGTGTGATATATAAAAGACCAAATAGGCAGCCTCTCTTTCTTCATTGAACGGTTACCAAGAAAGCCCTGCTCTTCCCAGCATATTTATTCATCATGTTTCCCGTGATGAAGAGAAATTGTGATTTTTTTTTTTAGAAGGACACCAATTGGTTTTACTTTTAAGAAAGGGCAGTCTCTGCTTCTCCATGCCCCACCCCTCCCTTATCCAGCCCTAGATCCCCTTCCAGCAGCTCTGGTTTATCTTTGGAGATGTTCTCTATATTTTTACTTAACTAGCGAAGCCCTATGCCTTTTATGTGTAATACACATATATAGGAATATCTTCACAGTAGTGAGCAGAAAAATTCCACTAGTAAAGAAGGAACCATTTTGAATCTGGGAACTAAAAGAGAAAAAATTCTTGCCTGAAAGGCCTCCTCAGGACATAGGTTTATAAGAAAAAGAACAATACACCATATTTGTTTAACTCAATAAGAGATTGAATCAAGAAAGTGAAGAGACAACTGTCAGAATGAGAGAAAATATTTTCATATCATGTATCTGATAAAGGACTTGTATCCAGAATTCATAGAAAACTCTTACAACTCCATAATACAAAGATAAATAACCCAATTAAAGAATAGGTAAAGGGTCACCTGGGTGGCTAGTTGGTTAAGCGACTGCCTTCGGCTCAGGTCATGATCTTGGAGACCTGGGATTGAACCCCATGTCGGGCTCCCTGCTCGGTGGGAGGCCTGCTTCTCCCTCTCTCACTCCCCCTGCTTGTGTTCCCTCTCTCGCTGTGTTTCTCTCTGTCAAATAAATAAATAAAATCTTTAAAATTAATTAATTAATTAATAGAATAGGTAAAGACATCCCAGTAGCAACGAGCAAAACTAGTGCCCTGATCTTGGTTTCTAATACTCTTCTCCAATAAAAGAACCAAGGCTTCTGAGAGAAATGGCGGATTCTAGGATTGGGACAGAAAATATATAAGATGAGCGTGGAGCATCCAGAAGTTAAGGATGTCCTAAACACAAACACGCACACATGCACACACACACACTCCACTTTGACAGGAATGTGTCACAGGGGCACAGGAGCCAACTGAAAGAGTGCCAAATGGCCAAATCTGGGACAATTTGAGCAGCAAAATAAATGAAGTATTGGATTATGACACAAAGTATAGAATAAATACTTGTGAGTCCATAGTGACATAAGTAAAATGACTGAATAAATTAATAAATGAGGAAGAAGAGACAAATCTACACAGAAGAATTCCAAATGAATTATGTAGCTACTCCCCTAAATAAGGAAACCAACTCTCCACTTCTTAAATGTAGATTGTTCTTAGGAACTTCCTTCCAAAGAAATAAGCAATGGTAGGAAAGCAACTTTATAGTGGAGAAATCTGACAAATGTACTTAAGCCAGGTGATCAAGGGTCAACACCAATGTGCACAAATCATGTTGAGGGATATATCCCTAATTTGAGGAGATTAAAATGATACTTGACCTCTGTGATCTCCCCCAAAACCCATAACTCCCATATAATTGAGAAAACATAAGAGGGTTTTCAATAGCAGATCCTATGAAATACCAGTACTCCTGGAAGCTGTCAAGGTCATCAAAAACAAGGCAAGTCTGAGAAACTCTTGTAGCCAAAACAAGACTAAGAAGGCATGACAGGGCACCTGGGTGGCTCAGTCAGTTAAGCATCTGACTTCAGGTCAGGTCATGATCTCAGGGTTCTAGAATCAAGCCCCACTTCAGCAGGGAGTCTGCTTGTTCCTTTCTCTCTGCCTCTCCCCCACCCATGGGTGCATATGCTCTCTCTCTCTCTTTCTCAAATAAATAAAATCTTTATTAATAAATAATTAAGAAGGCATGACAGCTACATGTGATCAGTGTCCTGGATGGGATCCTGGAACAGAAAAAGCACATCATGTAAAAACTTAGAAAATATGAATAAATTATGGACTTTAGTTAATAATGTATCAATATTCACTAGTTGTGATAAAGATATCACACTAATATAAGATGTTAATAATAGAGGGACTGGGTATAAGTTATATAGGAAATCTTTGTGCTTTCTTCTCAATCTTTCTGTAAGTCTAAAACTGTTGGAAAAAACTATTGAAAAATAGACAAAGGATTTATATAGCCATTTCTCCGAAGAGGTTATATAGATAGCTAATACACACATGGAAAGATGTTATTAGGGAAATGCAAATCAAAACCACAATGAGGGGCACCTGGGTGGCTCAGTTGGTCAAGCGACTGCCTTCGGCTCAGGTCATGGTCCCGGAGTCCTGGGATCGAGCCCCACATCGGGCTCCCTGCTCAGCGGGAAGCCTGCTTCTCCCTCTCTCACTCCCCCTGCTTGTGTTCCCTCTCTGGCTGTGTTTCTCTCTGTCAAATAAAAAAACAAAATCTTTAACAACAACAATAACAAAAAAACCACAGTGAGATAATCACATTACACCCATTAGGATTGCTATAGTCAAAAAGACAGACAATCCAGCTCCAACAGGAACTAGAGAAAATGTGGAGAAACCAGATCCCTCATACACTGCTGGTCAGAATATAAAATGGCCGAGCTGCTTTGGAAAGCAGGTCATCAGGTCTTCAAAATGTTAGACTCAGACTTGCCCTGTGACCTGGCAATTCCTCTTCTAGGTATTACCCAAGAGAAAGGAAAACATTCACCTACATAAAAATCTGTATACGAATTTTCATAACGGCCAAAAAGTGACAACAATCCAGATATATCCATCAGCCAATAGAGAAATAAAATGTGATAAACCCACACAACGGGTATTTTTTAGCTATAAAAAGAAAAGTACGGGTCCATAATGACAAATGTGCATGAACCTTGAAAATATTACATTAAATGAAAGAAGCTGGTCATGAAAGAACAAATAGTATATGACGCCATTCATATGAGATGTCCAAAGCAGGCAAAGTTATAGAGACAGAAAATAGAGAATGGTTACTTAGAGCTAGAGGGCTGGGAGAAAATGGGAACATGGTTTTCCTTTGGGGATAATGAAAATGTTCTAAAACAGATTGTGCTGATGGATGTCCAACCCTGTGAATATACAAAAGGACATAGAAAATGTACACTTCAAATGAGTGAATTGTATGCTATGTGAATTATGTCTCAATAAGGTGGTTAAAAAAGAGATTGAACTTTAAAGCTTGAAGGCTGCCTGTCACAGGAAGTAAGTAGTCCATGTTTTATAGTTACATCAATGGGGGGACTTTGTGTCAGAAATATCTAACTTTTTGAGTTCCTCCAATCCATCAGGGAGGTAGAGATCAAGGCAGAATTTTTGGAGGAGGTGGTGCTTTATATTAATCTGAAGCAGAGTTATCCAGGGTGGGGAGAGAACCATTTGGAAAGAGAGGAAGTTCAGGGTGACTGGGGCAGATGCTTGAGGAAGAGAGTGGAGGAAGATTCTTGTTGGGGGGAGAGGGGAATGATAAGGTGTCCAGACTTTACCCTGTAGAGTAAATGGAGTCAGTGTAAGAGCAAGATGGTCTGTATTCTAAGATTACTTGAGCAGCTAGGTGAGAAATGGATAGGAGGGTGATAAACCGCAGGCCTTGCAGACCAAGTCAAGGTGATTGTCAAGAGGGTGTAGGGCCTGAACCAGGTCCAGAGTGGGAGAAATGAGAGATATATATAGGAGCTTAAATTGGCAGGGTTTAGAGAGTGATGGATCCATGAGAATAAAGAGAAAGAAATCAGTACTTTCTCACATGAGTATCTAAGTGGGTCCTAGGAGCACCCTTCCATATGCTAGATAGGATACTGCCTGATTCTGAAATCACTGGATAAAGCCAATTAGGTATTTTTTTGTTTTAAAAAAAGAGAAGCCTCCAGGAGGAGGGAGGGGGAGATTTGACAGAGATCATCAGTGTGTGTGACGAGTGTAAGCTGCCTGTGAGATTTCCAAGTGGAGACATCTAACAGGCAACCAGACGTGTGAGCTGGAAGCTGGGGGTGGGAGGAGCTGTACTAAACCAACACATGTGGGGCATCATCAGCCTTGGCTGTGGTTGGAAACCATTCGAGGAAATCAGCACTGTGGACAGAGGACTGTGCCTGGGGAACGCCAGCACGTAAAGGGCATGGGAAGAGGGTAGGGAAGGCCCAAGAGCACAAAAGGACAGAGCGTGATGGTGCTCCTGCACAGAACTGGTCCTTTCCCCGACAAATTGATGTAGCACCTTTCTTCCCAGTAAATTAAAGCATCGCCCCATTTTAACCTCTCAGACTCCTCTTTGAGGCAAACTGTTTAGAGGTGCCTTCTTCCAGGTGACGGAGTGGGTGACTAGATTCAGCCTAGAAATCACCCAAATCCCTGCTTTATCCTCTTGACCTTGTGCTGTATCTAAGGCCAAGAATGATCTCTGGCATGGCTGAAAATGTTGAATTTCCTTCCAAGGCGGGGGGTTTAGGCTGACTTCCTTCCCACAAACCTCTTGCACCAGGAACAGCCCTTTGGTTTTTCTGCAGCAAAGGTGTGGGTTTTCCTCTTTGGACTGACCAGGGTGGAGCCTGACAGGAATTAGCAATGACTTGCTGCCATCTACTGGAAACACCCACAGACATCCAGACAGATGAGTATCTGTGGTCCCCTAAATCCCCATCACTCTCAGCAATCAAGAGTGGGTACTGCCTCTGAAGTAGGCCTTGCGTAATTCGGCTGAAAAAAGGAATGCCCCCACCTATTAAATAAAATGTCATTTGATTGCCGGAAGAGCAATCATGTTTCTGAAAAATTACATACGTATTTATTTTACATATATTTTTCTCTGCTTATTTTTTTCCCCGCCTTTATTCTGCCATTGGTCTCAGCTGCTTCTCCAATCCTGGAATAACCTATCCCTTTCAAACCCTTACCTGTAAAACTCCAGATTTTCGACTCAAGATTATTAATCATGTGGATTTGTGATAAATTTTATAGGAGAGATTAGTCTGGTACCAAAATTCTTTTAATGATGGTGCCCCCTAAAAATTCTGCTACATCTCTTGAGTTTAATGGTGGTACAGAGATAACCCTGACTTTTCTGGGGGCAGAGTAAATTTGGAAATAAGATGGGTTAAATAGCTTTTGCTGCTTGGTAGAAGCAAGTATACCCATTAATAAAATGTAATAGTAAAACAAGTTTATATGGCTTAATCTCTGAGAGAATTTTCTTTAAAAAATTTGTATAAGTAGATATAAATAATATTACATCTCCCTAATTAAACCTTCATTTGGCCTTGCTACACTGTTTCTGGCCATCCCTCTTTCTACTGATCTACTTTTTCCATGTTTATTGCACTCATTGCAGGCTCCATACCTTCTACCAATTAACTGATCGCTAATTGTCTAATGAGGGCTCTTTATCCCCCATAGAGTACCCCAAAAATGAGTATTTATAAAGCTCTCGAGTAATACCTGTCCATATTGATATTTGATTGGTCATATCTTATGTATGAGGCTTTGATTAAGTTAAGACTTCTTTTGATTATGCTAAGTCAATGTCACCATGCCTTGTACATATATAATGTCAATGTATAATTTAGGGTTCCTCAAGATCATTGGAAGATAGTTGTAGTCTTCCCTTTGTAGCACATGTGCTAGAATTGGAATGATTCAGAGATAAGCATAGATGACAGGCAGTATGATTTCCAATAAAGATCCCAAGGACTGGAAATCAGAAGTGACTTGCCCAAAATCTCTCATCAAATTGCACTATTTATATACCCTGCACTACCTGTGTAGTTGTCACAGTGAGGAAATTAAATTAATTCACCCAGTGAGGCCATTTTTCTGCCAGGAAATGATGGTGCTAAGAAGATGTGTACTAAAAAGATATGAAGATTGTTCTTGACTCGAGCCCAAGAATGATCATTTACTGACTTTATTAGAATTCTTACTGAAAAACTTGAGGCTGGAAGCTGACCTTTCTTGTTTTCTAAACGAAGATACAGTGTTTAATTTTGGTGCTTAAACATAGAAAACAGGTGCATTTGCTGTAGCCATGAAAACAGCTAAGCCTCACACAAATGGTATCAAGGCCAGACTTCCTCCCAGTGCCTTTCCTGTTAGACCGTCCTTATGACTAGTTACCGTAACTGTGTTTTGTTTTTGGTTTCTGGGTGAGTTATTTTTCCTCTCCTACTCTATAACAGCAATCTAAAATGTTTATGAATGTGATTAGTGTTTCAGAGTGTTTGATAAATATGAATTTCCGTGTATGTTTCAGAGAGCATCCTCAGCTAAATGTAAGTACATTACCAAGAAGTAAACATGTGCCTAGACTTCTGACTCCACACTGCTTGAAACAAGGACAGCTTCTAGAAGACAACCAACTTCAGTATTAACTGCCTACAGGCCTAAATTACTTTGTTGCAGTGATGATATAAGAACAAGTATTATTACTATGATATAATTGAACTCAGTACATGAAATAAACAGTAAGAAGTGCTTTGCCTATACTGCTTCACTGAATCCTCCCTGAAACTATATGAACTATTATGACCTCATTTTCTAGATGAAAAAAACTAAAGCTTAAAGAAGCTAAGCAAATTTCAATTTACATAATAATAAGAGTTTTAGGGGCGCCTGGGTAGCTCAGTTGGTTAAGTGACTGCCTTCGGCTCAGGTCATGATCCCGGAGACCCGGGATCGAGTCCCACATCGGGCTCCCTGCTCAGCGGGAAGCCTGTTTCTCCCTCTCTCACTCCCCCTGCTTGTGTTCCCTCTCTGGCTGTGTTTCTCTCTGTCAAATAAATTTTAAAAATCTTTAAAAAAAAAAATAATAAGAGTTTTAGGATTCAAACTTAGGTCAGTCCAAGACCAAAGTCTCTCTGTGTTCTTAGCCATGTAAAATCAGGGTTGTCATTTGGTAAATACTGGGTCTCTGTTTGCTTTGTTTAATTAAAATATGATTCCACTTTTCAATTAGGCTCTTGGCTCTCAAATGTTTTCTTTTCCTTTATTTTTTCTGGTTGTCTTTCCCACTGGATTTCCATCAGGCTCTGGTCTATGGCACTTTTAATTAGCTTTCATTAGCACTTTCAGTGTGGAGAGTTCTGCGAACCCCCCCCCCCCTCGAGCTGGAACGTGTGAGGGAGGGCTGGTTTTGCGTAGCCATTCCATGCTCAGTACTGTGCGTTGTTGGCCTGTCCCCCTTCCAAGCAGCTGTCCTGGAGCAGTAGTATTTGACGTTCTTAACGTTCAAGAACACTCTCTCATGGGGCTCCTGGGTGGCTCCGTCGATGTCACAATCTCGGGTCACAATCCCAGGGTCGTGAGATGGAGCTCCACTGTGGCATCAGGCTGTGAGCTCAATGGGGAGTCTGCTTGAGATTCTCTCCATCTTCCTCTCCCCCTCCATGTGTGTGCTCACTCATGCACATGCTCTCTCTCTCTCCTCAAATAAATCTAAGAACAAAAAACACTTCTCAGAACTCTGCCACAGATTAGAGCTAGCACGTGATCGTATCACAGGTAAACTCCATCACTGATCCCAAATACATACCTCTGTACTCTTAAAACACCAAGCAGATAAACCAAGTGGTTCTCAAAGGCTGGATGGTGTAGGGGACTTCTTTCAAGCAGAGTTCTTTGACTCCATCCCTAAAAATTTAAATAGAAAGTTGGGGGGATAGGGGATGGGGAGCAGGAATCTGCCGTTTACTTAGTAAGTGCCCAGGAGTGTCTGATGCAGGTAGTTCTTGGACGCTCTCAGAGAAATCCTGGCCTACCCTTTGTTCTTTGAGACTCACAGTAGGCCATTTCTCTCTCAGCCCCTTATTTTCCTCTAGTCCCCCAGATCCCTTCTTCCTCCTGCTGTAGGCAGTGTAAGTAAAACTTGCCTGAAAGCCCTTTTCTGGATTAAGTGGAGCCCTTAGCAGCAGCCCTCAGGACAGGCACCATGATGATGATGATAATGACCAGGGCTATTTTGAGGCAGCGTCAACTGTGGCCTTGGAAGTTTTGGGGTGAACTGACTAGTACTTCACTGATGTAGGAGAAGGCCAATACACAGATTCAATCCATGATTGTGGTATAAACTTGGGCAAGTCACTTCAGCTCTCTTAGCTGAAGTTTCCTTATCTAAAAATAAGGCTCTGAATAGAAGATCTGCTTTAGATACGACTCGCCCAGAGTTGCACGAGGTAGAGCCAGAGATGGGGCTCGGAGGTCCAGAGCCCCGCCTCGGCCACCAACTTTCAGAGGACGCTATCCCAGGAAAGGGTTTTGAGAGGAAGCAAATTAACTTCAATCAAATTCCATAAAATCTAATTCCATAAAGATTTCTCAGATACACAGTATGTAGCAGGCACTTTTAATATTTGATGACGGGTGGACAGACAAAATAAGGCATATGTATGTATGAATGAATGAAGACAGAAGGAGGGGAGGCCGGTTCCTTCTGGTCAAACTCAAGGTTCTGGCATTTACTCACCACACATGGAGAGGAAGACCGACAGACTACTGCTTTTGTGTGACCTATAAAGGTCCTATAAGGCTCTGAACGGTAATTCAAAAAATAAATATGTAGGTGCTCAAAAATATAAATGTCACATCTGCTGTAGCTCTTCATCTCCTTTGCCGTGCTGTGGTTTTCCAGTTGATGGAAAGGTTTTATTCAGATCAGCCATTTCACTTTTTCCTGGAGGCACTCTTAATCTTTGTGTTCTAACCTTTAAAGATCTAGGCTTCCGTTGCTGCTGTAATGATTTCCGTTGCCTGGTATCTACATTTTTTAATTCCTCCAAAGAATTGGCCACCTCGGACTTTGCTCAATTGCAGATGGAATCTAATGAGGAGAGAGAAGAAATGGAGGGAGGAGAAGCAAGCTCTTGGGCGACTTCTCGCTTGCTCTCTGTCTCTCTCTGGATCCCCGGGTCAGGGGAAGGAGTGGATCCCTAGCCTCCACTCCCCCGCAAGCAATAGCACCCCATCTCCTTCTCCTTGCAACAGTCTCGTTCACAAAGACGCTGAGGAAACATTTTGGGGGTACTGGGGGCAGAGGAAGGAGGGAGCAGTTAGGGATTTTTAGGCACTGGAGCATGTTATTGACAACATTAAAGACTTCATGGCTATGTTCTAGCAGAAATTAATTACAGCCCAGTGCCCCCATTTCTCCCTTAGGTGACAGTCTTCTGTTGATGTGTGCTGCTGTGAAAGTAATAATAGGTTTCAAATGTTTGTGAAAAACATAAAGTAATTACTTGCTGTGATAAATCAGTCATCTGAAGTTTCAGCTCCGCTCCGTGTACGTGGCAGTGGGTCTGTTTCTTTTGTTAACTTTAATTATATAGCATAGGAGCATTTTTATTTTTCAGTTTTCAGAAATTTCCCCTTTTTCTTTTCTTGGTTTCCTAGTTCTCCAGGGATGAAAGTATTGAAATGATAATGACACATAACTAACATTTGAACAAGGGAAGCGTGTGTCTGCCAGGAAACTGATTGCCTTAGTTAAGTTTTGTAGCTATTGGCTATTAGCTATTTGCCAGTTTCTCTAATGAGCCTTAAATATTTACTGTTTTTGGTGCAGAGGGAAAGAATGTGCTCTGGGGCATTCTGAGCTTCCTTCTCACCAATAGCATATGTTTAAATTATGGGCCCTGAAGCCAAAGAGCCTCTACTAACTCTTTTCCCTTTTTTAAATTAAAAAGAAAAAAAGGAAGGAAGAAAAAGTTTCCAATGAAAACTGCAGCTTCTTTCCTGGGGTTCCTTTCTTCGATGGGGCCTGGGCAGATCTGCTTAGATGGCACTGACCCCTTTGGTAGCTCACCTGTAGAATAAGAGAGAAATTTCCTTTAGACAACTGTCTTAAAAGAGGTCCTTCCCAAACAGATACAGTAGCGAGGACGATATCCTGGCCAGCATGACTTATTATCACAGGTAGGGCTCTTACTGTTAGCACCGAGGCTGGCTCACCCCTAAAAATGTGAACTATACACGTTCATATCTCTCTTTAAGTCTTATGGCATGAAGTTTTTCTATTTTGTTGAATCTGTCTTGTCCATTCCTGACCAGCAGGTCATCATAAATCCTAACTTCAAAGGTTTGCTTAATTTCCTGGATCCAGCTATCCCTTACTTAGAAAAACAAGTTTTTCCTTCCAATATCAATCTCTCTCCTCAAACTGTCATCTATATTTAGAATCAAATAAGAGAGCAGCAAGAACTGGTTGTCTCATTATTTATCTTATTTATTAATTGGTTGTCTATTGGAGAATTCTTCTGTATGGAAAATCTTACTTAATGGGACATCTGAGTTTTTTCACTGCAGTGATCATTGGTGTTCGTGATGTTAGCCCTTGCAACTAGAAGAGCCCATCCATCATCAAAGAATACAACTCTATGTAGTATAGTTTTAGCATTATGTCTGTTTTTTACTATATTCTGTCTGTTAAAAACTGGTGGCAATATGATATCTCAGTTTAAGCCAGAATCTCTGATTACACCTGTGACCCCTTATTTTCTTCCTGTGCTGCATCATGGAGTTTTAAAGCACTATAATTCTGTCACAGCATTTCCGTTTTCCACATATAAGCCGAGATATAAGCTATTTTAAGATAGCTTCGAATATTTTTATTCTATTATTGTTAATATCATTACCAATAACGACTATGTATTGAGCACATCCGCGTAAGGCACTCTACTTATGTGATGTTCACAGGTTATCTTATGTAATCCTTATAATAACCTAGTGTGCTTGGTGTCAGCATTTTCATTTTAAAAATGGGAAAGTTGAATCTGAAAGATTAAGTAACCCAAGCCTACACAACTAGCAACAGAACCATGATTCAAAGCCAGCTCTATCTGCATTTTAGCTATTGTTCTCTACAGCTCATGACAATGTAATGCATTAGTATTTCAAGAAGATATACCACAGCTTCAGTGATTTTATAGACTCTATTAAATGGTGATGATGGGGTTTTCTTTGAAAGGGCTTCAAGGAGGGGTAACAATTTTTTATCTTCCCTGCAAGAAATTGAAAAGAAATGTTTTGTAGGTCTGTAGGGATAAACAAAAGGAGGCCAAAAAGATTATGAGAAAGGATTTTGGCACAGCACCTATTGCCTGGTTAGGAACCATCACAATTATTGTTAGCCCCAGCAGAGGCAGGAAGGGGTGTAGGACTTCTGAGGGCTGGCACACAGTAGCATTAGAGAGTGTCCAGGTTAGGTAGGAAGGCAGGACCAGACGGCACAGGGAGAGGGGGGTCACTGCCACGTACAAACCCTAATTCCCCAAGTATCCAAATACCTATGAGTGGTGGTGATACAATGACTAATGAAATGAAATTGTCTTAAGTAGCTTTTAAAAAGCTATTACAGTTTTTCAGTGAATTTTACATATTCAGAAAGGAGGGGAAAGCATGAAGATATGTGTTTTTGTCCTGTCAATAGAAAAACCCAGTCATTTTAAAGATTCATTTATTTTTAGAGAGAATGAGCATGAGTGGGAGGGGAGGAACAGAGGGAGAGAGAGAATCCCAAGCAGGCATGGAGCCCTTCGACCTGAGCCGAAATCAAGAATCAGATGCCCTTGGGCGCCTGGGTGGCTCAGTTGGTTGGGCGACTGCCTTCGGCTTGGGCCATGATCCCGGAGACCCGGGATCGAGTCCCACATCAGGCTCCCTGCTCGGCGGAAGCCTGCTTCTCCCTCTCTCACTCACCCTGCTTGTGTTCCCTCTCTGGCTATGTTTCTTTCTGTCAAATAAATAAAATCTTTAAAAAAAAAAGAAGAAGGAGAAGAATCAGATGCCCAGATGACTGAGCCACCCTAGTCGTTTTAAAAGAAAAATAAAGGGCGCCTGGGTGGCTCAGTGGGTTAAAGCCTCTGCCTTCAGCTCAGGTCATGATCTCAAGGTCCTGGGATCAAGGCCGGCAACAGGCTCTCTGCTCAACAGGGAGCCTGCTTCCTCCTCTTTCTCTGTCTGCCTCTCTGCCTACTTGTGATCTCTCTCTGTCAAATAAATAAATAAAATCTTTTAAAAAAATAAAGAGTGGTATATGATCGACATTTGTCATTTTTGACCACTTAGCTTCTAAATCTCCTGTGTTTAGAGAATTCTCCACACCATGGCCTTGGAGGGAGACAGAGCCCATCTTCCATTGTGAAAACACAAAGTCCAGGCTTATTTCCGGTTTGGGGACCCAACCTATACCAGCCAATCAGATGCGCCTACTCCAGACTAATCAGGGAGCTGGGGACTCCAAGTTCAGGGGCAGTGGAGAACCATATGAGGTGGTATCAACAGCGGTAGCAACTTCCAGTTACCTGCAATAGCAGTGGCCGTGCAGAGTCAACATCCAGTTCTGCCCGCAGCTGAGCAAAACACGGTGTTCAGCAGCAGCAGGAGCAATGGTGTCTTCAGGAAACTCTCTGCTGAGTGATTCTGGAATGCTTCTGGCCATGATCTCAGCTGCTGCCTAGCTTTGCTTATTCCTGCTCACTTTCCAAATCTGATTCTCCTGTCTTGCGGTTCACCTGTGAATTTCGCCAAGTATCCTTTCAATAATTGCTTCTCTGCAACTTACAACATTGACTGTTACATACATATAGGTGGTAAAATCTAGTGAATCGAGTAAATTTTCACTTTTAATTCTTTCAGTCCTCAGCAAAGCTCAGTTTTACATTATTAATCCTTGCTATTGAAGTTTTAATGTCAACTTTGATTTGATGATTACTCATTACTATTAAAGTTTTTATGGAAAGTTATACAGCATCTCTTTATCTTGGCTAATTCTGTCTCCTATGGCTGTAAGGCGATGGCAGCTGGACCTGAAGCATCCAAGCTGCTTTGTCTATGTGTGACTGATGGGGATCGCAGGAAGCCTGGGCTCAGCTGGGTTTTTGGGATAGCTAGCTCCCTCTCTTTTTGTCTTCATTTAATCTCTGAGATTCTACCTTCCACGTAACTCTTCCATGTGATTTCTCCATCACAGCTTCCTACATGGTGACTTAGGGCTCCCAAAAGCATGAAAGTAGAAGCTGCAGGCATTTTTTAAGTCTTAGACACAGGACTAGCATAATATCACTTCTGCCACATTCTGTCAGTTAAACCGAGTCACTGGGCTAGCCCACATTTAGTGTAGGAGGGCACTACACAAAGGCATGAATAATGGAAGGCATGGTTCATGGGGGTATCTTGGGGATTTAGATACCACTATGTCTAAACTTCAGGCTGCAGATTAAATGTTCAGAGCCAGGTACAGTAGGCATCCAGTGTTATTTGTCAGGATTATTTGAGTTGCGAGGAGTAGAAACCAAATCCAAACTAGCTTATGCCAAAAAACAGAATTTATTGAATCATGAAACTGAGATATTCAAGGGTGATTGGTTTTAGACATAGTTTTGTCCAAGGATTCAAACCATACCAACACGACTCAGTCTTTTGTTTTGTTTTGTTTAATCCATCAGACTCTTGTTTCTCTTTGCATCTGCTTGGCTTTATTATTATATAGCCTATGTCCTCCCCATATGGCCAAAATAATAGCCCCAAACTAATATCATAGTTGTAGCAGGAAATGTTAGGGCAAGAAACCCTCTTGCTTCCAAATCCATACAGCAACTCTCTGGGAGGGCCTCTGATGGTCCTGTCCTTCTATGAACCAATTGCTGTGGCCAGGAAGAGGGGGCGTTCTGATTGGACGGTCCACAGCACGTGTCCACACGTGTTGCGAGGGGCTGATTGGTCAGACCTGGACCTCACCAGAAGTGTTCCAGAGAAAAGGAAAGCTTCTGTTACCAAAAGGAATAGGATGAATCCTGGAAAAAACAAAAACAAAATATAACTACCCCCACTAACGGTGTGCTGAATGAATAAAACTTATTAAGTGAGGGGCATACACAGTAAAGTTCTGAGGTTTTTAGGTGCTAAAGGAGAAAGACATTTAAAAATTATCTTATGAAAAGAGCTAGATGGAAGTGCTGCTAGGAGTGGATTGAAATAGAGAAAAAAATGCAGTTTTGAGCTGTACTTTGAGAGAAGGGAGATTTAAGAGGAAGAGGATATTATAAACAGAGAAAAAAGGGCGCTTTCTCCAGAACCAAAAACAATTAAAGATAGAGAAATTTCCAAAGTCTAGTTTTTGGATGAAGTTGCCCTCCTTGAACTGTACCTTTAAGAAAATCAAGAGCTTGGCTACTACAAGTATGTTGTACCATTTAGTTTCCAATTGAGTTTGATCCCAAGAAGAATTGTTTTGTAACCCGGAATGTGACAGCTGGGTGTCTCAAGTGTTTAAGGGGCTCCTGCAAAAATAAACTTCCAAGGTGACTGTTATCGAAGGGTTAAGAGAAAAACTTTTTGAAAATATCTATTCATGGGGCGCCTGGGTGGCTCAGTTGGTTAAGCGACTGCCTTCGGCTCAGGTCATGATCCTGGAGACCCGGGATCGAGTCCCACTTCGGGCTCCCTGCTCAGCAGGAGGCCTGCTTCTCCCTCTCTCAGTCCCTCTGCTTGTGTTCCCTCTCTGCCTGTGTTTCTCTCTGTCAAATAAATAAATAAAATCTTTAAAAAATATATCTATTCACCTGTCCTCTGTCACTTTGATTAACAATAGATGCTGAATTATCAGGAATAATAGTAATCTGTATTTCTGTGTTTATAGCCCCCCCCCAAGGTTTCCACAAATGTAAATTAATTAGCTCTTCTCTGGTGCACTAAGGAGGAAAGGAAAGCAAGCCCAACTCCCTCCCCATGCCCTTTGAGCAGCAGATTGGGGGAGGATGAGGGGAGAAAGAACAAAAACTGACCTTAGCTGAACTGACTATAGTTTCCTTGATATTGGGAAAAGGAGAAAGCAAGCGAAGGCAGAAATGGGTTTCGAATTTTGTCAAGGGGAATCCTAGTTGGCTCTCCAATTCTTACATCATATTGTCTTCATAGAAACCTAGAAAGTCTTCATTAGCGAGACTTCGAGGTGGTGTCATCTGTCCCCTTCCTTTAACAGGCAGGAAACTGGCTCAGGGAGGGACCCTGGTAGGACTAGAACTCAGATTTCCTGACTCCTTGGTCAGGACTTCCCCTTCCCCACCCCACACCCCAAGACTCAGGGCCTCCTGGAGGCTGATGTCCACTTTCCCAGTGTTCACATTCCCATTGGAAGCGATGCCGTCCTCGGGCAGGGCAAGCAATCTCATCTTTGTGTGGTTTGAACCCCTCCCCCCAGTTTCTTTTCACACCTCGAGGGGTGTCTTGTTAACCCCACTCCTCATAATGTTTTTCTTCTCTAAGACTAGAATAATATTGCTGCTAGACACTTCTTTATAAGCAGAAATTACTATGTGATAATAATTATGACTTTTGTTCACTCTCTGCACGTATTCATGTCCTTGTTATTAAGTAAATACAGAAAGATTATTCGTTTTATTAGCTTTTGATATTGATATTGCCATGTTCTCTCTTAGCTATAAATACCTGCTCTTCCCACATCAATTTGAATCTTTTTTCTTAAGCGAATTAAAGGAGAAATGATAACACAATTACCTTCTGAATTCTACTAAACTCTAAGTCAAAACAAAATATAAGGACTGTGATTATGTGAGAGGGAGAGACTGGGGGGGGCGGGCGGGGAGGACTTCTCTGGCTGCCAAAGAGCCCGAAGTCAGATCCTTAGTGGGAGAACCAGGCTATCTTCGGTCAGCATCGGTGTGGAGGGTGGCTGGACTCCCATCCCGGGGGTACAGTACCTGCCCAGGATGGAAGGTTGAGTGTTGTCATTGGTGTGTTAAGTGCTAACTTGCATACTAATCTTCTGCTTCCAGTGAACATTTTTCCACAGGATGTATGGGTTCTTTTCCTGCGCCTGAATTTGTGCTAGTAACTTAGAGAAATACCCTTAAAGTGCTGGGTAGACAGGGAGAATCTGGGTATCTGTGACCAATTCGAAGGAGAGCAGAGGTTTAGTGCTGGGGGTCACCTACAAAACCCTTCAGATTCTTACTCTGTCCTTGAGAGGAACCTGGTCTGATTTAGACACCTCCTGTCTGTCTTAAAAGAACATTCTCATCTACCCCACCATATCTAGTGAGTAGACATGAGAGGACCCTCATGCCCTAAAGTGGTTTTTCTAAGCTGTTAGGAGGGAGGAAAAGCAAACTTGAACATAGGATGCCTACTTGGATGGTTTCCTTAGTTTGATAATAGGAAGCAGTAGACCTTGTCTAGACCAAGACATGATCATGCAATGGGTTATTTTCTCATGTTCAGGGATAACAGAGATAGTCTTATCCCGAATATGTGGCTTGATATTGCCTGTGTTCATTGTACAGTAAGCTTCTCTTTCACCTTAGGATTTTGGTGGACTTTTTAGAATAGCCTCTTCTTAGGCTCTCACATATCTTTGGAACTGTGTCCCATTGGGAGCTTCTTACCACTGATTTCCTTAATGAATAAAGCCACGCCTCAGTGCAGAAGCATGTCATTTAGCCTATTTCAATATCTGAGGCATTTCCTAAAGAAATTAGTTGCTCGAGGTGGTTATGATAGATTGGCAAGGGGTCATCCGTTCATACCCCAAATGGTTCCTGAGCACACTTGAGAGCCAACCATCACGGGACCTTCAGTTGTTCCTGCTTGTACATGATGGACAGGGGGGCTCAGTCATGAGAGCAATACAGTGGGAGAACAAGAGGGAGAGGATTAAGATAAGAAAGGATATTAAAACCTCCTAAGATTCACTCCTGGGTATATACCCAAAAGAAATGAAAACGTATGTCCACACAGAAACGTGTACATAAATAGCATTGTTATGTGTAATAACCACAAGATGGAAACAACCCATATGTCCTTCACTGGATGAGTGGATACACAAGTGTGGTCTCTTCACACAATGGATTATTATTTGGCTATGAAAGATGGAAGTACATGAGTGAATCCTGAAAACATTATGCTCAGTGAAAAAAGACAGTTACGAAAGATCGTATACTATACGATGCCATTCATATAAAGGTCCAGAACAGAGAAATCCATAGAAAGAGAAAGTAGGTTAGTAGTTGCCCAGGGCTGGGCAGGGAGCAGAGGGAACGGGCATGGTAGCAAAAGGTACAGGCTTTCTTTTTTGAGGTAATGAAAGTGTTCTAAATTCAGCTCTGGTGATGGTTGCACATTATCTATAAAGATGATAAAAGCCATTGAATCGTACACTTGAAGTGGGTGAATTATATGGTATGTGAATTACACCTCAATAAAGCTGTTTTAAAAAAAAAAACGAATAAGAACTAAAATCGAAAATTGTGGTAAAGAATGACAGGAAGCCGCTCTCTTTCCCTTTGCTCTCCCCCTCGCTTCCTCTTCCCCCACCCCTCCCCCCTCTCCTCTCTCTTTCGGGCTCTCTCTCCCTCTCCCTCTTTCCTTTCCTCTCTCCCTCTCTCCCCCTCCTGCCCCCAAAAGGGAATCACTGTCTGCGGTTCAGGACAGACACTGCCTCTGGAAGTTTCAGTGCTCCTGATGATTTTTTTTAAAAAATCATTATTAAGAGTTGATTATGGAGCTAATTAGGACTACAGAACTTTCAGCTAGACAAAGAGAAAATTGCACTTGGGAGGGTGGAGATAGGCAGTACTAGTTCCAAATCTGACAAACACTTCCATCCCAGCCGGAGGAAGACTTTCTTATTACAGGAAGGGAGCGATGTTGTAGAAAGCTGCTAAAGAAAAAGCAATCCCAAAGTTAAAATAGACACAGCTAATGAAAGAGAAAGACTCTGAGACTCCATTATAGATCTATTAAGTTAAGCATAGCCTAAGAAATGTAAGGAATTCTTTTGTATTTGCAAGAAATATTTTTCTTTTCCAAGTTTTCATTTGTTCGTGAATCTCTCGGCTTAGTTTGTTTTAATGAATGGTGAGATGAGTTACAGAGTCATGATGTAAAATTCTAAACGTCTGATCTCCCTAGTAACCCAAACCATCTGGGATTACAAATTATAACTCATTATTGCCACCTGATGACAATAAAGAGTACAGCCCTTCTAGAAGTACTGGCCCTTTTAGAACCATTTGCACCCCTCCCAAGCTGAAATGCAGAACTCAGTGATGGAGACATGACAACAACGTCTCTTTAGAAGGTCCTCTGACCTTGGTGTCAAAAGGGGGCCACCTTGTCATAGGCATCTTTAAGCATTGTGAGGTCTTCTAACCGCGTTACCTAGAAAGCAATATTCTGTTTAGTGAAAGTGATTTTCAGTCTGTTATACCAGAGCAGTAGGTGTGTGTCATCCTGAGCCTGTCCCCACGTCCTCCTGCAGTTGTAGCTGCTGTCACTGTCCACTGGCTGCCGCTCTGGCATTGGTGGCAGCTGCCAGCCTGTCGTCACTATGGCTGCTGTCATCACCATCACACACAAGCTGTTGCCTCTGCCACCATCTTCCTGCTGCTAGTGGGGCTGATTGGCACCTCTCCACACCACATCAAGGTGCAAAAGCTGCTCGCCACCCTAGGCTCCGAGCCATCTGACACCCTGTACTGCCACTGCTCATTACCACCCTCGCAGCGGTGGCGCCAGCTGGGACCAGCCCAGTCCAGAGCTGGGGGGCTCCACTGGTAGGGGGAGTGTAACAGTCACCTCGCCACCTGCGGAAGCAGCTGGGCCTCCCAGCGAGACTCGATCTGGGGACTCCAAGAGTTCTGCGTCTTTAAGAGTCAACGCATCAGAGCCCAGCATCTCCTTTCTTTACTTGTTTCTGGAGTTGATAGCAATCTGAAACTCCTCCAAGCACAGTGGACAGCTTCGGCCGCTTCTTCCTCGCCATGGGCCTGCTTAGGTGCTCACAATAAGCAATACTTTGCTCTCCCTGACCACACGCCGAATTTCAGTGCCGTACGTTAAAAGTTGTGTTAAAACATTTTGCATCATCTCCAGTATTTTTCAAAACTTATGAGGGTTAAATAATATGTGCGATTCAAGATGGCGGCCCTCAAGACTGTACTTTCGCAGAGAAATAAACAAGAATCAGTCCACAGCAGAGAGAGAATAGGAGGAGACTTACCAGTGAACTAAAGTAGTCAACAGATTTCCGGAAGATGGAAAGAAGACGGGGTACAGTTAATGGCTAAACTGGTGGGGAAAACCTCTGACTAGAATGTGCAATGAGTGCTTTGGAGAAGTGCCAGGTTCATAAGCCACAGTTAAAAATGGGAATGCCTAGAGAAACTGAAAACAGAGGGATTAATGAAAATTTCATAAACATGAGTATGTCACATAGCACATTTTATTCACCTGTTTAAAATGCCAGCACCCGGAATATACTCCTGTAAGAGCCATCTTGGGAAATATTTGGGGAAAGTCAGGGCATCAGGTGTGGTTGTTGCAGCCCCAGAACAAAACCCTCTTCGTGTGGCATCAGAGAAAAGGTTTCCCTGCCGACAGTTGGCCCCCTACCCGCCAGCCTGAGACAGGACTTACCTGTGAGCACTTTCAGCATCACCCGCAAAACTCTCGCAGGCTGAACTCTCTCCCACCAAGAGGAAAAGCCTTTTAGGAACGGGATCCAACCTGTACTTAGAGGCCTAGCATCCAGCTAATTGGAGTCACAAGAAAAGAGATGAGAAAATGAAAGGGAAGGGAAAGCACCGCCAAATCTATAGAAACGCTTTTCTGAAACTAAGGGCACATATTGTCACAGTAGAAGAGTCTAGTGGGTGCCTAGTGCGGTGAATGAAAAAAACGGCCTTACCTGAAAGCAGCCTTGGGAATTATCAGAGTGCCAAAAGTGAAGTTCCTAAAAAGCTTCAGCGAGAGGCAGAAAAACAAGTCAGCCAGCATCAGACTTGTGATCAATAGCACTAAGTGCTAGGAAGTAATGAAGTGACACCTGCTCAGCTCTGAGGAAGAATGATTTCAGCCTAGAAACGTATATCCAAAGGGTGTATCCGCCGTGCTGAGGGCAAGATAGACGTTTTTAGAATTTTAAGGATTCAGAGTTTCCATCTCGTGCTGTTCTTCCTGGGGAACTAAGGATGTATTCAAGCAAAGCAAGTAAATAAGCCAAAAAATTAAAAAACACGATGTCTAAAAAAAAAAAAAAACACTCGATCCCACTCAGGAAAACAGCGGCGGAAGGGCAACCTGAAGCAGGCTTGAAGAAGGATCCAGTCCAGTTTGTGGTGACAGCATACAACATCCCCAGGAAAAGAGCTCTGTGAGTGGAAAGACTCAAGAAGATGAATAGTATGATTAAGAATTTTTAAAAAAAGAAAAAATGGGAGGCACCTGGGGGTGGCTCAGTCGTTAAGCATCTGCTTTCCGCTCAGATCATGATCCCCTGCATTAGTCTCCTGCTCTGCAGGAAGCCTCCTTCTCCCTCTCTCACTCCCCCTGCTTGTGTTCCCTCTCTTGCTGTGTTTCTCTCTGTCAAATAAAAAAATAAAAGCTCTAAAAAAAAAATGAAAACAAAAATTAAAAAAACCTTAGGCTATGATAAATACAAACAATGCAAGAAAAAGAAAAGCCAATCTGAAATTTTGAGGGGAAAAAAACTGTACAAAAAATTCATGGTCTAAGTACAAAGCAGAGTTCCAAAAGCATGCTCTTGAAGAGGCCTAATGGTTATGGCTGAGTGATAGAGAGGGAAGTGTACTCCTTACACAGGACCAGACCCGACACCAAGCCATGCACGGTACGCACAGCGATGTAAATGCCCTCTGTGGTTTTCACCATTCATCAGGCACCAAAGCACCAGAGACCCAGCTGTGCTTCTAGGACAACACGGGCAAAAGTAAAAATGCAGCTGAGAGAAATGGAAGCCAGGGGCCCAGTGGAAGGTGGTATATGGACCGTAGAGAGAGGAAGAAAAGTTTACAAAAGGGTCATTAATATCTTCCTCTTAAAAAGTGGGGGCAGGCAGGAGATGAGTGGAGGTAAACGTAGTGGTTTAGGTAGTTAATTAAATTATAGAGGGCAGCATTTTTACAGCAAAGTAATAAAATATTGGAAAGAGTAGAGAGGTATTGCACATGCTCTGTACTTTTTGTCTTTCACACCAGGTTTATCAGTGAGATACCTTTGGCTCCATACAGTAGAGGTAAGGGACTTAGTGACTTAAAACATTTAAAACATATTCCACAACTCTCTAATGGCTCAGTGCTCATCATGATAACTGCAGTCTTTAATTCCCATCACCGATGTCACCCATCCCCATACCCACTTCCCCTCTGGGAAGCCATCCATTTGTGCTCTAGAGTTAAGAGTCTGTTTCTTGGGCGCTAGGGTAGCTCATTTGGTTAATCATCTGCCTTCAGCTCAGGTCATGATCCCAGGGTCCTGGGATCAAGTCCTGCATCTTGTTCCCTGCTCAGCCGGGAATCTGCTCCCTCTGCCCGTCCTCCACCTCTTGTGCTCATGACCTCCCTCCCCCTCTCTCTCTGTGAGAGAGAGTCTGTTTCTTGGTTTGTATGTCTCCTTTGTTCATTTTCTTTGTTTCATAAGTTCCACGTTAGTGAAATCAAGTGCTTTTGTCTGACTGACTTATTTCCTTACCATTATCCTCTCTAGCTCCATCCATGTGGTTGCAAGTGGTGAGATTTTTTTTACAGCTGACTAATACTCCACTGTATATGTAGTACATCTTGCTAGCTCTCTGCTGTTCCTTCTTCAAGGTCTGTTGGCTTTACGCTCCACAGCCCCCTTTGTGGTCCCACATAGGTTCCTACACTTCCAAGCATCATAAAAACAGCCAGTGGTAAAAGACAGTTTCCCTCCCTATGCTCTAGTTTTGTCTCAAGGAAACACGTCCTCTTGTGTCTTGCTGGCCTTAATTGTATCACACAGCCTGCTCTAAACCAGACACTCCAACAGAAAGGGACCGCTGCCTCCCTAGAGCCACTCAGCTGACTTGACTTGGTAGAAGGTTCCTGGAAATGGCAACTTGTATTCTAGCATGAACCTAAAACTTAGGTATGACAGCTGTTACCTCATCTCTCTCTTAATTGATAAGATTTCATACCAATAGACCTACCAAGGAAAAGTTGTCTGTATAGGTCAATTATAGATGTAGTTCAGAGGGAGAAGGACCACAGTGACTGCCTTGTGGCCTTGTTCAGGAATTCTCTGTTAAGATCTAGAAATATAGGACCCTTCCTTCTGGCTATGTATCAAATCAGGATCCTCAGGGCTGCTAAGTACATTTTTTCTTTGATTAAATAGCTTTGTATAATTCACAGGTCCTAAAAGATCCTTCTTCTCTTTAGATAATCTATAGCTTTGTGATAATATATTGATTCTATGTAGGGAGAAGGATTCTGTGCCTCTTCTCAAAAATTCCTTATTTTGCAACTGGGCAAAGTGGAAACAAAATGGCAAACCTGGTTTTAGATCCCAACCCTCCCACTTAATAGTAGCTATCTGACCTCCAGTGGTTTCCAGACCTTTCAGTGCTTTAATTATTTTTAAAAGTGGAGTCGATTTGCTTACATGTTAGGGTGGTTTTAAGGCTTAAGCAAAGCTGCCAATAGTATAAATATAAGGAAAATGTCAGCAGTTGCTAATTCTATCTATGGCATCACGCACGAGGTGTGTAGCACTTGGTCCCTCGGTTTTTATGTGTTTGATAGTCAGCCAACATTATGGAAAAGTGAGTCAAATTAGGCAAGGCAGAAGAATTCGATTCTCATTTGAAGCATGAATATAGGAACAAGAGGAGGGATGAAAGGCAACAAGGGTAAAGACCAAAGGGTGAAGATATCCATGCTTTGGACTAAGTTTTCTCAATCAAAGACTACACGCCGCTCCCACAGCACCCTGAGCTGAATCCTACAGAGCTCCATTGAAGAGGATTTCAGTGGAATGGATTCCTCACAGAAGGAGACCATGGTAACTTTATTTCTTCACTGAAACACTTTGAATTATTTAAAAAAAAATCAGGCTCAGATAATCAAAAAGCGTGAGATGGTGAATAAAATACGTTTGAGGATTATAATTCAATAACAATTGAATTTTTCTAGCAGAGAGACTCAGAGAAGTTCAGATGTATCATCTTAATTAGTTCCAACACCCATCTGCCAAGATGAGGGCCCAGTATTAAACTTTTGCATCCTTCACCAAGACAATGAGACACAAGTCTTCCCATGGCCCCCGCGGTTTCATAGGCCATGCTGTGAGTGTTTTAGGCACCATGTACAAGTGAGCTGTCCCTGTTCCTCCTCAGGAGTAGAGATCTGGTCTTGCTAGTTTCCCCTCTGCGTTTCTTCTCTGACTGCCAGAAGTTCTTGAAAAGGCACCTATTTCTCATGCCAGTATTTCCAGATATAAAAGAGTAATCCTCGGCGTCTTACTACTTACCAACTGACTCTGAATGTAGGGAGTTCTTTGCAGAATGCCTAGCACCCTGAGTAACAGGGAACTAAAAAAGGTAGCTTGTCTTTCCACAACTTCCCTTCGAAAGGTCAAGACAGGAGGGAAATCCGGCACCGTATCTGCCTCCTTCCCCTTCTGTGGCCCATGCTGCAGGACAGACGTCAGGCTGTTGTTCCGGAGGCAGGTCCGAGAAGCACAGGTTTCAGGAACTGCGTATTGATTGTGTAGGAATCAGCGTATCTGGCAAATGGGGACTGTCTGAACTCATTCTGCACAAGGCCGATGGGGAGCTGCGGCGGGGCGGGTTTCGGGTTTAGCGTGCAGCCCGGCATGGAGCAGCCTGATACTCCCCCATGGTGATCCAGTAAACACGTGGAAAGAGTTAAGCCTTTGCTAATTCCAGGGCCTATAACATGTTTCAGAATAACATGCCGGGTTGATACTCTGGGCGCCTGTATTGACTTTGATGCCCTTCCAGAGCCTGTTCATGAAATCCGTTTTTCAGAAGTTGTTGGCCTCTCCAGTTTGTCTTTTAAATTGCCAGAGAGTGCTGAGCTGAATAAGGGGGGCAAATTAATCTTTTTTGAGAAATCCCTTGCAAAACATTATTTTATTCTCTGTTACTTCCTTCTGATTCCCAGGTTCTCCCTAGCTCTTCCTTCTAATTTATTCTCATCTCTGTTGTACTTGTTTCCCTGTTTCTCCATTATGTTCCTTCGCTGCCCTCCGTGGCCCCCATACCCTCATCTTTTCATGTAGCACTAGCAGGAGGAGGCATGTACCAAATATCACAGGGTGTCCCTAGTCTCTTTAGCACCTTCGGGAATAACGAGGGGGCTCTTGTATGCTCCCTGGACTGTAAGTTTGAACCAACACCCTCCTAGGGCTTGGCTGGCTCTGGGGGAGCGCCCCGAGAATGAAGGTTAATGAACATTGGCTAGCTGAGCGGTCTCACACCACCCCATGTTGAAATAAGCAGATGTGTGTCTATACCAGTAACTCCCACACCCTATGGCCCTGCTTATACCGACTGGGAGGTTTCTCCTTCCACTGCCTGCCTGCAACACGGAAAGATCCACCCACCTTAAATTGCCTCACTTTCCTGCTTCTGTCTGGTGTGAGCAGAGATCCTGATAAATCACAATTCCAAGTGGTGAAAGAGAGCTACATGCAGCTTGATTAGTGGGTCGGTGTGCGCCCGCACGCACACACACGCACGTGTAAGTCCGGTGTAGAAAAGATGAGTCTCTCTATATGAAGATACAGATATTTGTATGTCTATGTGGGGGGTGATGTCTGTGTGTGATATTTACAGTCTAAACCATGTAATCCTCACAAGGAGTGCATAATGGAGCCTCAGGAGGTCCATAAACTGCAAAACTAGATGCAAAACCTGTGTTGATGTCGATTTTATTGTTTTCTAGCAAGGCAGTCCACGATTTGACTGAATTTTCAAAGGGTGCTCTGACAGTGCCAGAGCTTTTTCTTTGACCCTCTGTATTTGCTCTCTCGTCCTTGGAACATTCTGAACAAAAGTTTGGGATGAGAACAGGCCGTCATACTAATGCAGAAATGATATAATCTTGCCAGGCCTTGAGTGTTTGCCTCTTCACTGCCCTTCGTCAGAGTTCCCCCATTCAGAACTGAGCACCACCACCACCCCACCCCTTCACCCCCCCATCCCCAACCCCCACTCAGACTGTTGTGCTTTGCTGCCCCAACAGAATGAACAGCCAAGGGAGGGGGAGCAGGGAAAGACAATGTCAGCATACACAGGCTTTCACTTTGTTGAAGAGTTTACATTTGAAAAGAGTTCATCTTATTCTGTCATAAAGCACTTCTAAACTTAAGAGCATTCATTCTCCATTCAGGAGTGAAGTCTGGATGGCGCCCAATTCTCTTTCACTGTCCCTACCAGGGCCACAGACAATTCTTCCTCTAAGTTTTCAAATATTAACAAAAGACTAACAGGCTCCTTCTCTCTGGTTTTGGTTCTTTGTAAAAACAGGCTCAGGGTCTGCCAAAGCTGAATCTTAGTACCTTAACCTTCGATCGTACTTTATAGAAATTTCTAACACCCTCTGTGGTTCATTTACCGGTTCTGCCAACCAATATATCTAGTTAAACACAGAGACTTGTTGACTCTTTCTTCCTCCAGAAGGTTCCACGTTCCACTGCTGTTTCACTGTTTCCACCATCACTGCCCTACCATATGTGGAATAAAGCAACAATCCTTCAGGTGGCATTTATATCTTTATAGTGTCAACCATCCTTTGTGTTATTGTTTCCCTTAAATTAATTTGTCGCTCCATCCTTACAGCAACTTTATTATAAATTATCCAGCCCAAACTTTAGGCTTGAATAAAAATCATCCTATTCACTGCCCTTTCTTAACTGGCCAGCTTCTTCTCTCATTGTTTATTCCAGAAACTTCTGTTCCTATTGATCTCACAGTGCTCATTACATGTGACTGCATGTCTTTGTTCTGACTGTTCTTACTTATTCTTAAACTTTCCACTCTTCTTTTTTTTTTATTTTTTTTAAGATTTTATTTATTTGACAGCAAGAGAGGGAACACAAGCAGGGGGAGTGGGAGAGGGAGAAGCAAGCTTTCCGCAGAGCAGGTGCTCAGTCCTAGGACCCTGGGATCATGACCTGAGCCACCCAGGTTGTCCCAACTTGACACTCTTCAAAATGCATCGCACTCCCTATCACCCCTTTTCTGGCTTGCTCAACTACTCGACACCCATTTTCCTGTTCTCTAACATCATTGGCATACTATTTGTATCTTCTGTAATGCAAGCACATGACATAGAATATATGCTTGATACATATTTGGTCATTTCAAAGATAGCTTTCTAACCAGTGGAATCCAAGACTAATAAAGGTATATTTGGGGAAAGCAGATAATGGCTGGTCCCCAGTAAACAATACATAAATTTTTAGAAATACGCAACTAATTCTGAGGTCACTGAAGCTTAATTAACAATATTTGTAACATCCTCGATGTTCTTGTATGTCAGCAAAGAAAAAGGTGCACATTCAATGCCGATGCTTCTAAATGTTAGTCGGTCATCTGTGAAAACCAAGAATGGCATTATTATGGTCATCTTATACGATATTGGTAGTTGGGCCTTCTCTTTGACTAATCCAGTAAATATTTAATATTGCTTCCCAAGTATATTTCTTGGCTGAAATGTAATCCTCCGGTGTGTACCTTTTTGCTCTGATAAACGTAACAGTGCATTACCCTTCCCTTCCCAAAACTGTTGGCAGACATCGCCAAATGTGTGTATGTCCACCTCTCCTTGTGATTGTGGCATCACATCCTTGTGTGTGGTTCCAATCCAGTGGATTCTCAATAAGGAAGGATTTTCCCATTATTACCCCAAGAGTAATGTAAACTGCTTTAGTCAGCAAAAAACGCGTATCATCTTTGCCTTGCTATATATTGAATTGCTGACTCTTCTTTAGACCCAATAGTCATTTCTTTGGCTCCTTAATTTATGCACAAAGCTAAAAGAAAAATCACTTAGTATTCTTAATAAAATGGCATAAGGTTTAGATACTTTTTTACTATATACAGTAAAAATGCAAATGTGTGTGGCTTATTTGCAAATGCAGACATTAATAACTGATATTTAAACAGACTGGATTAGCAATTTTACTGATATATTCAAGAGATTTTTCCAATAATTTGCACACTCAAAATCAATTTGAATACAACATGTAAATTGAATTTAATTTTTTTGATAGAAAATTGTAGTTATCAGCTTGAACCATTAAATTTACTATTTAATATATGCTTTCCAGCTCACTTGGTTAGAATTTCATTGCACCTTATCTATATAAATTTAATTAGGCTTGATATCATCAGTATATTATAGAACTAATTAAAGATTCAGATAAGTGCCAAGGGGGCTTATTGAAACTCCATAAAGTTCCATTTGGAGAATGAGATATTCTTCCTTCAGTTCATTGTAACAGAATGAAACAGCAAGAAGGGTATCTTGCAGTGTTTCTGAAAAATTATTTAACTAGATTTAATGTACTTATTCCATTCTTTGAAGAGCTTTTTAATTACTCTGTATCTTTGTACATCCCAACAACAGTTAGAATCTTTATTTAAAGGCTGGAAAATCCTCCTTTCCCTCTCCTGTCCCTGAGCGAGTGGTCTCGTATTCTGATGTGCACGTGTGGCTGTGTGTGTGTGTGTGTGTGTGTGTGTGTGTAGAGGTAGGTGGAACAGGGTTTGTATACTCTGACTGAGATCATGTAATGTGTAATGGAGCTTTGAGGGAAGCCTGTCAATCCTCACAAATAGAATAAGCATCGAGAAAGATCACAGCGTGCCTGCCATAAACACGGGGAGCAAAAGAGAAAAGATGAGAAACGCTGACCCAAGAAGTAGTTCCTGGGCAAAGCCAAGGTTCCCACTCAGAGGTATGGCTACGGGGGGTGGGGGGAATCATGCTGTAAAATTCCCTTTGTAGCTGCATCTCTGTGGTAGCGTATAAAGCAGATGAGTTTAAAAGACTGTGATTTCAACTAAGTGCTTTGTGTGTTCATTACAAAGCACAATAAAGCTTTTTTATTACAGTGGAGCCATTATTACTTCAATTGAATATGCCCTGAAATCAAGTTCCATGTACTACGTTCCCAGGGTACGCGATGCTCCTGTCAAAAACATGGGTTTCTTCTAGGGCAGATTGACTGACACAATGCATGGTGGGGAAAAAAAGAAAGCTAAGAGGACCAGTCATAAGTGTGGGCCATCTGTGACGGGGGGACACCGTGGTTCAATACAGAGGCACCCAGGAAGCCAGAAAAATGGTCAGGAGCCTGTGTGGTGTGAGAGAAAAGTTATAGGCTTGGGGCTTAGGAGGTAGAGATTGGAAGCTCTATTGGTGAGCTGTATGACCTGGAGGCTCATCTCTCCAAAGTATAAATTTCTTTTCCTGGAATATGGAAATAATAACAATGATGCTATCCCTCCTCCCATTTTGGTCTCTCTCATGGGTTGGGATGGTGTTCAGATGTCATCTGTCTAGTCTAACCCATGTCTGCTTCCAGATAGGGAAACTGAGGTACGGCAGCATAGAGTGCTGTGATCATGATCACTCATTAGCTAGTGACAGGGCAAGGACTGGAATAGGTGCACATGAGATGCCATGTGTATACCATCACATGGAATATAAGAGGACACAGAGGCACTTTTCTTCCTGACATCCTGGCTGCATGTGATAGCGTTGCGATTTTTCTGCCCAAGCAAATATTTCTGAAACATCCCTGCAGGTGTGCTGCCCAGGTGGTGTGTAAACACATGCACCCGCAGCCTGAGAAAACATTTGGGTCACCAACCAATGTGTGTTCCTTGAAATGTTTCTTTTCGAAAACACTAGGAATGTTTGTAAAGCGGATTCTCAGCAGAAGTACAAACCTGCATTGCTAGGGACACCTCCAGCTGCCTGGTTGGCACATCAGGGCCCTCCAGACGTAGCGGTTCCTTCCTGGCCTGTAAGTAACATGTAACATCTCCCAGCATAGCCTCAGACTGTCGCAGCCTTTGGTTTTGAACTCTAACAGGGATGTTACGCTCTAGAAAGGTCTGGGGCAGCAGGTGCGTTCTCTCCTCTGCCCCTGAATTTAGACTCTTGAGAAGGAAGTGTGGAGGCGAGAGGAGGCAGGAAACTGGCCCAAGCAGTCTCATCGTAGAAAGGGCAGCCCAAAGGGTTAGTGATTTCTTTCCTGTTCTTTTCCACACCCCCCTGTTTAGCGTCCACAACTCAACCCAGTAGTGCTAATTTGAGGCCCAGCAGCCTGAGGGCCCAGGCAGCTTGTAATCTCCGGACTCGGGGCTTAACCCCAAGCAATCCCCTGTGCCACTCTCCAGTTGTTGAATTTCCTCCACTGATCATCACGAGAGCAGCATTTCACTGGGGCCACAGAATAACCCTTGGGCCACATCCTGTTTGCTGCCAGAGCCCTCTAGACCATAGGTGAGACACTGTGGAGGTTCGTTCAATTGGTGAAAATACTGGAAACTAGGAGACATTGATTCTGAAGGTAGCAAACATGAAGGGAAGAATATGCCCTTTCGCTCTTTCCCACGACCTTCTCTAATATTTGCGAAACACTGAGTTCAGGTTTCCAGGCTATTTTTGCTGTCTTTTGAATAACTTTCCACTTTTACTGTTGAGAATCAGCATATTTTTTTCTCCCAAACCTATACCCGCTGGGATCACAGGCCATCCTGCCCTGCGCCTTCCTACCTCGTGCAGCCCCAACTCAACCTTGAAAAATCACTCATAACCAGGAATAAAGACCCAAAGGGCAACTGTGTAGAGCAGATCCTTCCAGGAAGTCTCCTCTTTTGCTTTAACTTAGCATAATAAGCTAGCATGCCCGCCACACAGTGAGGAGGTGTCTTCACTTCAGCTTCTAACTTTTCCCCCATCCAACACCCAGCTAAAATAATAATATTAATATTAATAACAATAATGTTTTTGCCAGATAGGTGTATTTGCATAGCACTTTACAGTTTACACAGGGCTGTCACAAGTAGGATCTCAGTGGTCTTTCCATTATGAATAACATTTTTGTCTCCCCAGGCTTGCTCCCAAGTGTAAACTATTTTCTTACATCCCATTTCAGATTTTTTCTGGAATGATCTGGGGGAGGTAAGCTAGGGTAGTGTATTATCATGCAGGCAGAATTCAGTCAGGCTGTTACCAACCAGGGGACCTCGTAGGTATTTAGCCTTTGTGAGCTCTGGCCATGAGGATGAAATCCAGGAGACCCAGGATAGCATCTGGCAGGCATATAGTGTTAAATAAATGCTAATTGTTAACCCTTAACAAAACATTGATATAATCAATTCTGAATCTTCAGCTCGGTTATATTTCTTTTTTTTTTTTTTCAAGATTTATTTATTTGAGAGAGAGTGCATATGAGCCAGGGGGTGGGGCAGAGGGATAAGGAGAAGCAGACTCCCTGCTGAGCAAGGACACCTCCCCCCAATGCAGGACTCAATCCCTGGACCCCAGCAACATGACTTGAGTTGAAAGCAGATGCTTAAGGGACTGAGCCACCCAGGCATCCCCTCAGTTATATTTCTATTACTCCATAATCATGTGCATAAACTGTTCCCAATCCTAACCTATTTTTCCAGTAGGAATTATTCATTATTAGTTGTCATAGGCTTTTCTTGAGAATAGCATACACCAACAGAGGAGTTCAAAAGCATTCTGTGGAAAGGCTTTGGAGGAGGGGTCATGGGAGGACCTATGAAAGTATGGACTTCGGTACATTTCAGGGGAACTTGGTGAAAAGAGGAGCTGGTGAAAATGTTTCCATATCTGTCAGCTGACAGAATCTTTTCTGCAAATGTCCCAAGCGAACATGGGACTGCCGCACGTGTGTTGATTAATGGATCAGTCTTCACAACACTGTCGGCTGTGGTGTACATCGTAGGGATAGCTAAAGAAGTCAAGGTTGTAGTTCATAAAATTAGCATTTTTATAACAGCTTGAGATATAATTTACATACCACAAACATTAACCCTTTTAAAGTGTGCTGTTCACATGGGGTTTTTTGTATGGTCTATCATCAGGCAGCCCTCATCACTAGATAATTTGAGAGCATTTTCATCAACCCAAAAGGAAACCCCGTATCCATTAACAGGCACTCCTCGTTTCAACTAATCTCCCTTCTGTCTCTGTGGATTTGCCTCTTCTGGATATACCATTTAAACAGCATCCTATAACGTGTGGTCTTTTGTGACTAGCTTCTTTTGCCCCCGTGCTGTTTTCAAAGTTCATAAAATCAGCATTTGTCATAATGTTAGGATGCCGGGCTGGGACTGAGTTAAAAATACTTATCCAGGGCACCTGAGTGGCTCAGTGGGTTAAAGCCTCTGCCTTGGGCTCAGGTCATGATCTCACGGTCCTGGGATTGAGGCTTGGGCTCTCTGCTCAGCAGGGAGCCTGCTTCCTCCTCTCTCTCTGCCTATTTGTGATCCCTCTGTCAAATAAATAAAATCTTAAAAAAAAAAAATACGTATCCAGGTACCCACCGCAACACCTGGCCTGTTACTGTTTTTTGTTGTATTCTGTTTTTTTAGGTGGGTGGGGGGGGAAGGTAATATGCTCTTATTGAGCTATAACCTGCATACAGTAAACTACAAGACTTAACTATAGCCCGTGGCTATGACCATGTGTCAGGCACACCACCCCCCACCCCCCACCTGGTGCCTCCTCCTTCGCTCGACAAGGAATAGGGAACTGCACCCTCCATCAGGTACAATCTGGGGCAAATGCTGAGCTCCAAAGGGAGGTCTTTTGAGACAGAGGTAGCCCCCTGTCCCTGCCCTTACCCTGGCCTGCTGTGGTTTAGCCCGATGGTTTTTACCCTGATCAGCAGGGTGTTCTTCTCGTGCAATTTCATGTGATCACTTCTCCACCAAAATAAAAAATCTTTTATTCAGGGGGCGCCTGGGTGGCTCAGTTGGTTAAGCAACTGCCTTCTGCTCAGGTCACGATTCTGGAGACCCGGGATCGAGCCCCACATCGGGCTCCCTGCTCAGCGGGAAGCCTGTTTCTTCCTCTCTCACTCCCCCTGCTTGTGTTCCCTCTCTCACTGTGTTTCTCTCTGTCAAATAAATAAATAAAATATTTTATTCAGGAAATTAAGTTTTCATTTTAAATTTACTTTATGATCTTTGAAAAACTTTCGTTTTTTGCGTGGTCCAGAGCTATAGGTTAGCATTAGCATTTAAATAGAGGTATTAACCACACTCAAAGACCTTCCTCTCCTAAGGTACCCTTTCTGGGAGGTTTTTCAAATGGGATACCTTTTTCTTCCTACAAAAAGAATGAAAATGCTATATATATTTCCCCATCAAGCACTCTTTTCTTTATTTATAGACTTAGGAGAACAGCACTGTTGAACAGTCTCCCATTAGTCTTTTATATGGAAAGGGCCAGTCTAAAAAAATTTCTGTTCTGTCCCTCCATACTGAATTTTCTCTGCAGACTCTCAAAATGAATTTCCCCATGGCTAATTATATCCTGTTATACCTCATATCCCTCTGGATACCCTCCCCAGACTCAAATCCTAGTTATAAACGAAGAATCCAGGGGCACCTGGGTGGCTCATTGGTTAAACGACTGCCTTCGGCTCAGGTCATGATCCCGGACACCCAGGATCGAGTCCCACATCGGGCTCCCTGCTCGGCAGGAAGCCTGCTTCTCCCTCTCTCACTCCCCCTGCTTGTGTTTCCTCTCTGGCTGTGTTTCTCTCTGTCAAATAAATAAAATCTTTAAAAATAATAATAATAATCTGGTGTAGCTTCTTGCCCTGCAATAGAACGCTGTCAGTTACCAGTGCTCCGGGAATCCCCGTAGAGAATCCCATAGACCTTGGAATCCAGTGTCAGTCCATGAAGACTTGTGACTTTTTTCTCAGATTCTCTCTGCATCTGCTAGGCTACAGTTATCAGCCTGTTGTGTGTGATTGTCAAGAGATTAAATAAGATGATAGTCATATTCCTAATTTAAAATTTTATATATGATTATATACATCTTAGTCCCACTTGCCTTGTTTTTCGAACCTCCCAGTGGAGGAGTTGGGATAGAAGGTACCTTCTGGTGAAAGGTGTCGCTCTTGCCGTCTTCTGTCTTTGCTGCCACCACCCTTCCTTCTCTGCCTCTTCTCAGTACGGTTGAGTGTGTTGTCATGGTTCTGTGTCAGTGTTGACCTGAATAGAAGGCACTAGAGGTGACAGAAGGATGTGTTTTTCTCCTGAGGTGTGGGCATCCATTTCTCTCTTTGAGATTGATGTTCCGTCGCATGCTCGGGGATGTGGCAAGGATACCCAGAACACTGGTAATGGTTTGACCAGGAGATATTGAGCAAACCAGGGAGAAGCTTGTTAATCGGACAGGCCAAAGGCTCCCTTGCTTCTCAGAGGGGCCGGCCTATGCCCTAGAGGTCTTTCAAGAGCCCAGCTGTCCTCACATCTGACTCGTTTCTCAAACCCTCTGTCTTCAGAGGCCTTCCCGTCACCTGCAGCGCTGGTTCCCCAAAGCCAGGGTGGAAACTGAAGCCAAACTGTCCTCATCTTTAGGACACTTAGAAAAGAAATGATCACGTAGTCTCATCAAAGAAAATGTCATTTTTTTGTTCCAAAATAATTACCTTCCTACTCGAGGAGTTTTAAAATGCCTTCCTTTATTAAATCCTGGTAATAGAGGCACCTAGGTGGCTCCGTCGATTAAGCATCTGACTCCTGGTTTCAGCTCAGCTTGAGAACTCATGGGTCATGGGATCAAGCCCCTCATGGAGCCCTGCACTCAACAGGGAGTCTGCTTGAGGATTCTCTCCCTCTGTCCCTCCCCCTACTTGTGTGTACACTCACTCTATCTCAAATAAATAAATCTTTACAGTAACTAAATAAAAAATCCTGGTAAGGATAGATGATTATCTAGTTGTAACAACATTGGCAAAATAAAAGGTTAACGACTCTAAGTCAGTCTCACCCTCGTCCCCATTCCGTTTACCCTTCCACTTTTGGGTTCAAGGTTCATATTGACCTGGCCCCAGCTTACCTTGCTGACCTCCTGTCCCTCCATCCCCCTCCACGTACCCCTTGCACCCCAGTGTGGACTAAACCATTTGGAGCCCCTTCCCCCCAAATACCTTATTCATCCCACTTTTCTCACCAGTTCTCACATTCCATTGCCTTTGCACGTGGAGCACTTTCTTCCCCTCGCGTTTGCCTTAACACCGGCGTTGCCTCCAAGCAGCCTTCCCTGACTGCTCTAAGAAGTATAGAGTCCCCATATCTGTGATCTTAGGGAGTCTCATGTGTACCTTTATTACAGCCACTGTCACACTGCTGTAATCACATGGCTACTCTCCTCTCCAGCGAGCAGACTTTTACTTACTTCTGCAGCCCCAGAACCTCTTAGATACTACCTGGTGCCTAATTGATGCTTAAATGTTTGTTGAGGAAATAAACAAAGAATGATTTTGAAAGGCACTATATCAGCACTGAGGAAGCCACAGGGAGTCGTAAGACATCGTCTTTGTCATCAGGAAGTCTGTGTTCTGGGACAAGATAATAAATATATATTATGGTACATCCAAACAATTCAATCCTCTGCAGCCATTAAGAAGAATGCAGCAGGTCGATATATACTGAAATGGAACTATCTCCAAGATATATAGTTAAGTGGGAAAAGCCAAGTGCCAGAAGAGCGTGTAAACACCATTTCTCTTTAAATATATGTGTGTGTGCGTGCTTAAACACACACACACACACACACACACACACACACACACACACACCAAACTACATTGAGGTCTGCGTACAATGTATTTGGAAGGTTCCCCAAGAAACTAGTAATGGTGATGGGCTCTAGGAATGGAGACAAGGTAGCTAGTGGGAGACAGAAGTGGGGAAAGAAGCTTCGTACTACATGCTTGTGTGTACCTTTTATTTTGCTTATTTAACAAACACTTGTATATTCAGCACCAGGCACTGTTTTAAGCACTTCGCAGGTATTAGCTCAATAAATCCTCCTAACGCTCTATCGTAGCCTCCTGTTAGACCCTAGTAACTTTTTTTTTTACTGTTATCACTCGTTCATAAAGAATCTCAATAACCTCTTTTAAAACCAGATCCTGCTTGGAATGTCACATGTTAAATGGGGGAACCATACAGTAACAGACGGAAGAAGTTGTTCAGGGTAGAGCTTCGTAGAGGAAAGAGATTTCTTCAGTTTTGAGGGTTATTTAAGCTTTGGTATATGAGTCCAGTGCCAAAAAGAACGAAGTATGTTCTAGGGACATGAATAGCTCAGTTTGGCTTAAATAGAAGGTTGATGCAGAAAGAAGATGGAAGAAAAGATGGAATGGGGGCCACCTTGGATGTCAGTGGTAGAAGTTTGGGGACTTCATCCTGTTGACATCAGTGAACACAAAAGGTTTTTGTTGTTGTTTGTTTGGGGTTTTTTGTTTGTTTGTTTTATACAGAATAGTAATCTGTCTCTGTCTCGTAGAAGCTAGTTGTCCTAACCTACTGAGGAGAGACTCCAATCTGCAGTAATGAGACTGGAGCTAAGCAAGTAGCATAGAAGATGTTACACTGATAGGCCTGGTGAGGCTCAGACAAGAGTCAATAGTGACATTGATGTTTTGAGGTTTTGCAAACTTTGGAAGTTAGGCACCTGATAAGGGCATCTAGTAGAAATGTCTGGAAACCCATGAAAATGAAGCTTTGATCTGTTGAGAGACGAGATCTTGAAGCAAAACATCTCGTGCACAGCTAAGACTTTTGGAAGCAGAGAGAGGAGAAAGAAGGGCCGAGGTCTTCCTGTGAGGAATTCCTGCAGCGAACAGACAGAAGAGGAGCCAAGAAGGAAATGGAAGAATCTGAGGAAGCTGGAGAAGATTTAATAACGTGGCTTAAAAAGAGTTGAGTTGAGAATGGAAAACCAAGGGGAAGAAGACTAAGGAAAAGCCATTATGTTTATCTACCAGAATGTCATTGGTGACTTTTTGAAATGTAGTTTCAGACAAAATGGAGGCTTTTGAAGGAGAGACAGTGAGTACAAATGATTTGTTCAAGAATTTAACAGTGAGGGCACCTGGGTGGCTCAGATGCTAAAGCTTCTGCCTTCGGCTCGGGTCATGATCCCAGGGTCCTGGGTTCGAGTCCCTGCATCGGGCTCCCTCCCTGCTCAGCGGGGAGCCTGCTTCTTCCTCTGCCAATATCTCTCTCTCTCTCTCTACCTCTCACGAATAAATAAATAAAATCTTAAAAGAAGAAAGAAAAAGAAATTTAACAATGAAAAGAAAAGCAACACGAGAGAGAAAGAGGACTGCATGAAGGTTGTGGGGTTTGTTGTTCGGATCTGGGGTTTTTTTGTTTTGTTTTGTTTTGTTTTGTTTGCCTCTTGGTTTTTTGTTTTCAAAAGAGGACAAAGATAAGGATGTCTGAAGGTAGACATGAAAGAACCAGGGAAGGGCAGACACTAGACCCACAAGTTCAAAACAAAACAAAACCCTAGCATGGTCCTAACGGCTTTGGGACCAAAGGCACACCTACCATGTCATTTGACCTAATCCTCAGACTTCCGTTGTGATGTCACATTACCTACCTACCCCACGTATGAATGAAGAAACTGACGTTCACACAAACCGAGAAATGTCCAAGGTCATACTCATCAGATAAAAGTTGTGGGAATCGTGTCTAATTCCACCGGCAGTTGAAAGAAAAGATGGAGGATTACACATCATTAACCTGAAACGGGTCTCTCCCCAGTCAGTATCAAAGAGTCTCAGATTGCTTTTTCCTTTGTCCTCTATCGCATAATGAGATGGACTGCCTGTTGGCACTCTCATTCGTTCATTCCTTTTCATTGATTCCACACCCAAAGATGTCTCGTGCTCAGGCCAGGGGGTAACAAGGATTGAGACGGGAATGCAACGCTGCTACAGCCCCCGGGTTCTGGGAGGGGCAGCAGACATTTAGGTAGTAAACCCTCCAACAACACTCCTGCAGCCACTCTTCTTCATCATTTGATCCTTGTAAACCCCCATGTTACTACTTGCTTTTTCAGGTGAAAAAAAGAAGTCACAGAGAGATCAGTAAATTGCCCGCGAGCATGAAAATAGTAAGAAACAGAAGTAGGATTCGAACCTAGGTCACTAGCTTCTGAGTCCATGATTTTAACCACTGTAAGATGCTCTGTCTCTATCTTTATCTGTATATACACTTTTAAATACATACAATATAAAAATATAGCTGTCCCCAGAAAACATTTTTAATATATATTAATGTTTAGGTAAAGATCGATGTGAAACAGAAGTGAAGCTCAGTAAAAGGACAAAGCTTGATGAGTTAGGGCAGGTTTTGTTTTCGAGAAGGTGGTCAGGAGAAACCTCACTTATTGCTAAGCTGACTGTGGACTAAGCTGACTTTGGACTGAATTTCTTTTAATCCTCTCTTTTCCTCCAGCCTCTGTCCCTTTAATCCCATTTGATGCTCTTTTCCGATTTTCTTTCAATTGACTTAGGGTATAAAGCAGTACAGAATTATGAAACACAATAAGGGAGGGGGGAACATCACCTCCTTGCCCTATAACTGGTACTTTCTTTGTTTTTTTACAGGTAGTAAGAAAATTCTTGGGTTCTATGCCCTTACCCCACGCGCCATACACCCCCTCATGAACCGTTTTTACCAGTGCTTGTTCTAAGGTTTCTCCCCATATGAAATAAGGGTAGAATTTCTTCCAGAGAAATTCACTTGGGTTTTTCCAACATGTATCTCATTTCGTTGTTTTCTGCCCCAACTCTGAATTCTCCGGAGTCCTTTACATTCTTTCTCTTTCTTTGTTGCTGTTCATGGCCCTTCCCCATTTAGGGACATTTGCCCTTCACGGCACCTGTATGTGCTCACACATTAATTAAGGTATTAAGTGAGATCAGTTTTAAGCCAGTGTCCTCAGCATTCACTAGATGCTTTCTCTGTGAATTTGTTGCTTTGCCTTTATCATTACCCTTTGTTTGTTCTTCAGCCTGTGTCCTGTTAGGGTTAGTAATTCAAAATAAATTCATTTTCCTAGTTATATTTTTTTAGAATCACAATATAAAATGGTTCACTGACATCCAAATATCTATCAGCCACAGTGATCTTTTCATCCACCAAATTCACATTGCTACCCAGAGCCATCCATCACGTTTGTCAGAGTATTTGGGTTTTTAATTAAACCCTGCTGGATATTGTCCATATTTCCATTAGCTCTTTCTGATTTAGTCTATCATTTTTCTAATTGACATCGGTTCTGAGTCACATGTCCTTGAATCTCAGGTGGCCCGTTTTGTAGCTTTAGTTTATTTAGGTTTTCTTGCTTCTGTAAATAACCTGAGGGTTCAGTAAATAATGCCTGGGAGTATTTGCCATTGGGACCTGCTGATTTGCATATGCTCATGATTTTCAAATAATCTGCTGATTTTTTTGTTGTTGTTCCTCTGCCAAACCCGTTTTTCTTTCTGGCCCTTCAGTCCTAAAAGACACGGTTCTTTTGTCTCAACAAAGTAGAGAAATCCCCCATAACAATATCGGGAAGTGTGCTGGGGTCCCTAACTAGGACCAAAAATCATTAGTAAGGGTTTGAGTAACTTAGCCAACTGATGGCAGAATAGCAATTCTGGTTTCTAGGCTCCCAGCAGTGATAAGGGCTTGCTGTGAGCTATCCATTCAGCCTCGCCTAGACCTTGTGTAAACACACTTGGGAGGTAGCTGGCTAGGGCTGAAGAACAGGACTAACTGGGAGCTACTGGAATAAATCCATTACCTTGGCCTCGTTGGCTTAATATTCTAACGGTTAAGTTCTTCAGTCGAAGCCCCGTAGGCCCTGTCCATCCTCACTGACCTTTCTCCCCAGACACAGGTAGAGAAGGATCTTCATATTATAAATATGGAAACCCAATACCAGTTACCACTTCACTTCTGTATCCATCACTAATTGGGAGTCAGTGGAGAAGAATCCTATTCCTGGCTTCTGTTCCTTGTCTAGTGCCCTCCAGCTCTTTTCTTCCCTCCCACGTGCAGAGGGAGGAGCAGAATGGGCAGGCTGGCTGGCAAGCCCAGATTTATTTTACTTTAAAATTTTTACCTAGCATCCTAGGTACCTTTGTTCTGGGTCTAGATTGTATTCTTTAAAGCAGAGATAAAAGAAACTTCTTGAACCCGAGGACTATACCTCTATAGTTTTCTCTGTTGTATAGGAGTCCTCCCCCATTATGTGCAAGGAATAACTTCCAAAACCCTGCCACAGATGCCTGAAACCTTGGATAGCACTCAACCTTTTATATACTATTTTTTCCTGTACATATATACCTTTGGCAAAGTTTAGTTCGTAAATTAGGCACAGTAAGAGATCAACAGCAGTAATTAATAATAAATAGGAGAACAATTATAACAATCCACTGTAAGAAATATTGTGTGGTCTCTCTCAGAATATCTCGTACTCATCCTCCTTGTGATGATAGGAGATGATGAAATGCCTATGTGAGGCGATGAAGTGACGTGGATGACGTAGGCATGTGACGCAGCACAAGGCTGCTAGTAGTGATACAGCAAGAGGAGGGTCGTCTCCTTTTAGGCCATGGTTGATCGTGAATACTAGAACCACCAATGGCAAGACTGTGGCTAAGGGGGCACTACCATATTAGCTTTTAAGATGTTATTAGAACTTCCTAAGTACTAGTGATAATAATACTAGATTTTCCTTGGAAGAAATCCTTTGCATTATTTATTAATAAGTTGATAAATGCTTAAAGCTGAAAAAGCCACAGGGCCTCTGTATTCTTTTTCTTCTGCATATGTCAGCATCCGTTTCCCACATGGCTAATCTGGGCAGTACAGACAATATACAGTATCAGAGCCTTGTGCTAATTGGTAAGCAATATGTGGCTTTGAGAGCACGAAAGTGCATAATTCTATCTCCTTTTATCAACCTATGATCTTCGATAAATTATTTTTTTAAATTGAAAAAACTCTCTAAAGTGATATTCAGCACAGCATAACTCTCCTTAACCTGGATTCACCTCTTGGTAATCAAAAGGGCGTTTACAGGAGTAGGAGACAAACACAATTAGGAAAGGAAAATGAAGGACCTAAATAAAAAATCGCAGAACAAGAGGGTAATTCTGTTCACTCTTTCATATTTCATTATTTGATAACATCAGAAGATGAATCCATCAGAATTGCTTTGGCAAGTGCAAACAGAAGTGTGCCTGATCAATATTTATTAAAACCTTCAAACTAGGAGAAGGAGTTGAGCAGACTTCCTAATGGACTGAATAATTATTCATACAAATGGGGTTTGACCAAAGGCAGTACCAGACCAAAGAGACACAGTTTTCATTGTACTGAATTTAAAATGCAGATCTTCCTCCAGCCCTGCTGTAGAAAACGTAATTTAAAAAATTATCTGATGGAGCAGAGAATGACATATGAATCCTTGAGTTGTTGAGAGGAAATTTCAGCCATGGGTACTATGAATTTAGAAGGTGTTGCGAAGGTGGGGAGCAAAATTTCGAGCTGAGGGAGCCAGAAGAAATTTTCTTCCCATTTTAGGGACTGTAAGTGAGCTTAGGAGAGGGTCATCATTCTCACACGTGATGATCTCCAAGGAATTTCTTTGTTTGGAGTGGTTGTGTTTTCTGAAGAGAGCTAAAGCAGGGCTCTGGGGCTGCTCTCAAAATATCAGGGACCCATCAAGCCTGCACAAGACTTAATTAGCACAGCAGAGTCTCAGGCTCTGACTACTTCTTGAATGATTTTCTCCTGCCACCAGCTGAGGAGATGTCTACAGTGTCTTTTCTAAAGACCACACTTCTCTTCTGGAATGCCCTGATCCGAACAAAAACCTGTACCCAACCTGTCATCAGGAATGTTAGAAACTATCCCTAGAGAATGTAAATCCAGTTCTGCCACTACCTCTCTGAAACTTATTTTGCTTTTCTCCACCTGAGTTTTCTCATTCCTGCAATGGAAATACCTTCCACTATTTCAAGTTGGAATTTTCAGTCATGTCTGTAATAAACTCTAAGCTCTGTGAATGGGAAGACAGATGAGAGCAATTATACTATATTTTTTAATAAACTAATTTATTCTTCTGACACCCAGGATTACCATCCATTTTATTATTGGTCTGTAAAGCACACATCTGAGCTAAGTTTACACTTGTTCAGAATGTTTGCAAATCAATCACTGCAGTGTCTCGTCTACTACGGTTCAGGGAAAATCAGCATCGGCTAATTCTAATGGAAGCCTATGGCTTTAAAGGAGCAAGCAGAGGACACTAGAAAGGTTTTTTTTGTTTTGTTTTGTTTTGTTTTTTTTAAAGATTTTATTTATTTGACAGAGAAAAACACAGCTAGAGAGGGAACACAAGCAGGGGGAGTGAGAGAAGGAGAAGCAGGCTTCCTGCCGAACAGGGAGCCCGATGTGGGACTCAATCCCGGGTCTCTGAGATCATGACCTGAGCCGAAGGCAGTTGCTTAACCAACTGAGCCACCCAGGCGCCCGAAAGGCTTTAAAATCCAAAAATGCTTAAGTAGCATCTGCTCTGACCTCTTTGTTTTCCGTTTGGGGAAGCAAAAGTCCAAAGAGCCGACAGCCTTTGCCCAAGGTCACACAACTAGTTAACAGGGAGTGAAGGACTTAATCAAAATCGGAGCTTAGTTGATCTCTTGAGTGTTCACTTCTCTGTAAGTCTTTCTGCTTTCACTACCTCTTAATTATTTATGGGACGATTATCTAGTTTATGGATTATTCAGTTCCTTTCTTTTCTCTTTCTTCGTTTCCCTGCTTATTACCATGTACGCCATTGAATGAACAGAGAAAACAGGAGTTCAAGGTTTTACCCAACAGTCTAGTGACCCATCTACTCCTGGGTCTTTTATTAAAGTTCTCAAAATGCTGCAGCTATTGCCTGAAAAGAATGTGGGGGGCTACTGTCAATACTAAGTCAAATTCAGGTAAAAATTTCCTCCTTCAAAACTTAAAGTTAAGAAGTCTGCTTCAGAGCCCAGTGCTCTTGTTGACATTATCACCTTCAGTATCTCAGGAAGGAGTAGATGAAAAAGCCTTTACAACGACATTGCTTAGTTGTCCCTCTTCCTCAAGGAAGTCATCAGTCAGAAGGGCAGCCAGCTTTTGGAAAGAAAGACGACTTTGTCCATCACCCGCTCGGAGGGGCAAAAAGTGAGGAATAGGTGACAAAATGAAAAAGCCGGAACTCATTTCTGTAACTTTTGAATGCTGACTCAACAGCATGACTTCATTATTTGTTTTAGAGCACTGTATTCCCAGATCAGATCCAGTGCTGTTCAAATAGCAACTACGAAATGTGTAAATGCATTTTGAATTACCGAAACACTGGTTTGTTCCATTACAATTGAAGGCAGAGAGTGGAGTTATTATATGAATTTTATTTTGTCCCTGTTGCCTGAATCATGACTAAAATTTGCTATGCAACTTTTCTTTGCAATTAGCACTTTTGCTTTCTACAGCTTCCATTAGATCCATGTTATGGTGGCTTCGGAGTGAGGACAGGGGTCAAAGTCCTTGATTTTGAGGCCTTAGACAAATAGCTCAGTTTGCCCATTTGTGCAGTGTGGATGATTGCAGTAGCTACATCAAAGGTTTGTGTTTGCCAGTGCACCAAAAATGTAGACGTTATTATTAATAGTACCTCGATCGAGACAGATTGTCAAACTGGCATGAGACATAACTAGGGAGCCATGGGAACTACAGTTTTCCTTTAGAGGTTTAGGACTCTGGACCCCATCCTATAAAGAGAGGCAGATGGCAAAGCTTTCCTTGGGGACTGTGGACAGCTCCCAGTTAGCACCTTCTTCCCACCCCCGGACTCTCAGGACCACCTGCAGATCCAAGAATGATGGTGGCTGTCTGGCAATAGCTGGTTTTACTAGGGCTTTCTTTCCTCAGTTGACAAAGAAGAGAGCTGAAAGGGTTGGCAGTAACTTTCAGAGATGCAGTGATGACTTTTATGATGAGTATGGCAGAGCAGGAGCTAGAACCAGGGATGAGAGACTAGAATGGTCCTTGCTTCTTGTTTACGGAAATTTCTGAAAAGTTCTTAAATGAGAAGAGCACTTATACTGAAAATATACAAAGGTCTCAACAGACCTATGTACATTAAAACGGACAGACCTGTGTACATTAAAAATCAGTAGGTATAAAATGGTTTAACTTCATGTATGTTAAAAGAATAGGAGGAGATAGGAAGTCCTATGTTGTCGGTAGGAAGAAAAATTGGTGCAACTTTTTTAGGAACTGCTTTTAGGAAGCAGTTTGACAGCATTGCCTAAGTCCTAAGTACTATGCTTACCTCTGACTAAATCTGCTTTAGAAATCTATCCTCAGGAAAGAAAGTGTTTAAAATTGTAAACAAAGGGGCACTTGGGTGGCTCAGTCCGTTAAACATCTGCCTTCAGCTCAGGTCATGATCCCAGGGACATGGGATTGAACCCCGTGTCCATACAGGCTCCCTGCTCAGCGGAGTGCCTGTTTCTCCCTCTCCCTCTGCACATCCCCCTCACTCGTGCACTCACTCTCTCTCTCTCTCAAAATAAATAAATAAAATCTTTTTAAAAAACAAAAACAAATAAAGTTAAATTGGAAAAAAGTGTCCAATAATCTGTCAACCCAAATATTTCAACTGTAATATTGAAATTGATAGAACGTCACATATGGAAAACAAAAACTAAAAAGAAATGTGAAAATGTGGTATGTCTTTATAATGGACTTCTAGGAGTAATTTTTTTTTCTGCTTAATCTTTGTGTTGAGTCCATATAGTCTATATGACATATGTGTTAATTTCCCAGAGAAAGATAAAATAAACTCCATTTGAAAACTTTAAAAAGGAGACCTGCCCAGCTTACCAACATGCCTTTCCTATCCTCACTTGTGTAAATATTTGCCAACACAGTCAATGGGGAGAAAGAGTTGCAGTTCACTGTCATGAAGATAAAGTAAGAAGAAAAAAGCCCAGGAAAGAGCAGCCCATTGAAAAAGGGAAGGTGAAGTAGGTATGAGAAAATAATCTGTCTGCCCCAGGACAAAGTATGAACGTTGTCATATTCCAGACTGGATACAGGAGACCTGTCTGGGTCACGTCACCCCACCACTCTCCTGTCCCTCCATCCGCCTCCCTCTTCACTCAGACCACTTAGGGAACTGCTGCACAGAGGTACACCACAAAGAGAGAAACCACGGGAGGAAACCACCCATCACGGTGACCTGGAACTCTGGTTTCCAGAATAGGATCACGTCTGATAGTTGGCCCCTGAATGTTATGGGCTTTGAAGAGACTTGCCGTACAAGTGATGAGCCAGAAAAGGCTTAAATCAAATGTGTGTTCACTGAGCAAACCCTGGCCACCAAGTGCCGTCTCATACAAAACGTGATGCCCGGAAGCCACAGCTGCTATTGTAATGCTCGATGATAAAGCTCGAGCTTTCATTTTCCTGGAGCCTCAGTAAGGGCTGGTAAATTATTTATCCCAGTTGGGTTACATGAATCCATTTCAGCGTGTCAATGTTTATCATGAAGGCCCATTCTAATTGTACATTTTGGAGCATTTTCCTATTTTCTCCTTGGGGCACCTTGTAGTACCCTTTCCCTACCTCCAGTTACAACTATTGCTGTGCTGATTTAGTGTCGTCTTTGCTACGAGGTACTAGTCTGCAAGATGAATGAATTTCATTCCATCTTTAAATATTTATGTTTCTTTATGACCTAATCTATCATTGTGGTTATGGGTAATTTTTTTTCCCTAACTACAGAAAACACACCATCAGTTACCTGTCGATTTTGTTTAATAACTCAGCTTTGCAGTTCTGGGACACTGTTCATCTAAAGGCTCTTGAGGACTCTTAGTCTCTGAGCCCACTTCAGAGTGTCACTCTGGGATTTTAGAAAGGTCTTCATTGCACAAAGCATATTGAAACGTTAAGGACTTAAGTGGCTCACCCTGTATCGCTTATCACACTGGAGGAACCAGGACTAGAAATCCAGACATCTTTGTTTTGTTGTTTGCTCCCAGCATGGAACAGTGGCCTCTGCAGAAAACCAGCCGGTATCCCTGGAAACAATTCATCAGATTTTTCAAAAGAAATCCAATTTCATCTGGCTAGGTGGCTCGATGTTACTTCTTAAGATAAATGATGAAAATACCAACATAATACAAAGAAATCCAGTTCTTTTGGTTTCATGTCAGTGAAAAGCATCATCATCCACTTACTGCTTCTTTCACCTTCCCTAAGGCTTTTAGGTCCTTGGCTCAAGCAGATGGGAATAGTTCTGTAACTCTTCCCACACCAGAGAGATGCTGGGTCTGAGTCCCAGCGAGGTTCAGGATCTTTGGGAATCACAATAGCTGGGGTGGGTCCTGAGGAATCAGCACTTTTCATAAGCCCCCCAGGCACTTGCCAGCTGGAGAACTGGCAGCCAAGAACTGCCATCATGTCCCTTCTAGCTTTGAAAGAATCATGAGCCCCCACTTCTCTCTCATTCCATTAGGTAAGTCTAGATTTGAACATGTATTCTTCTCAAGCAAGTTTTAAAATGTGTTCTTAGCTAGTTCCCTAAGTGGGCAGGTCTCTCCCTCAGCTGTGCATCTGAGGGGAATCAAATTAGGTGATACAGGACCTCATTTCTCGAAACAGAGGTTGGTGTCAGGGAGGAAGCCATGGTGTGCCAAGGGACACTCAAAGCCATCAGATAAATATGATGCAGCTTCCTACAATACCAAGTTTTTCTGAAATTTTATATTTTTAAGTTACAACAGATGTATTGTGGAGTATGGGTAGTTCATGTGGGTTTATGCTGAATATGAAGCTTCAGAAAAGTTCCTGACCGTATCTGATACTGGGCTCCCAGAAGTCTGCAGGCAGGAGTTATTTTGCCTCTCCTATTAGAAGTACCTCTGCCTACCTTCAAGGTTACCTTTGACCAGTCATTTCTAAATATGCAGTTCCAGGAAGTTAAAGTGAACTCTCATTTACAGAAAACTAGCCCCAAGACGATCCTCTACACAAGGATGTTGACCCTTTTGCTGCCCGGAATCACCCATAAAGTTGTCAATGTAAGACAGTACTTATTATTCCTGCCACTATTTAGGAAATATTTGTGAAAGTGTATTTTTTTAAATATTATGTTAATTAGAAAAGGAGGTTTAGCAGAGCAAGAAAAGGCACTACTAGCTATGTGAAAAGACACCAGTGCCCTTACTGACCATATTCCCATTGTAACAATATAAAATATTCTTGAGATTATGAGCTCCCAGAATATATTCCTTCCTATAAGGATAGCTTACTTCTCCCAGAGGATGTTCTTTTTATCAAGATGTTCCTGATGAACAAGAAACAAATTCAAAGCTCAAGTCCAATGATTCTGGTAGGTCTGTACGATCCCTTCATCTGTGGAGTTGCCTTGGGCCTTCTGCCTTGGTCTGCCCTCCATTGAGAGGCAAAGCTACCTTTCCTGTCAGGAAGAGAGGAGGAAGTAAACTGTACCTGGGAAGGCTTCTCTGTTCTTTGCCTAACCTGCTGTGATAGCATCGCTTGGCACAGAGCCTGCACTCAACTTTACCTCCTGGGTAATTTGTAGTAAATATGCAAGTCTGAGCCTCAGTGTATACTCCGTGTGGAATAGCGGTGGCATAATGTTGGTTTTAAGAAGGGCAAATGGCCCCCTTCCCCTTTCCTGACTCCCACCTCCCTCATCTTTCTGCATTGGAGACTCCCCATGATGCATGTTTCTCTTATGGGTATGACTCTTCTCTCCAGTGGGCTTGCAGCTTTTTTGCTAGAATTATAGCTAATCTGCCTACCCCTGGGCCATTCTGTGTACCACTATCACTTTAATCTTTCAGAAGCACAACTTGGATGTTGCTTCTGTTCTCAACAGAACTTTGGGGGGGGGTGAGAGAGGGAGGTCCTTTACCGACTTGATAAAGTCTAAGGTTCTTTATTAATTTAACTAGCCCAATGTCAAACAGTTTGCCTTCTGGCTTCAACTGCCTTTTCCCACAACTCTGCTGTCCAGCTGCACTCCCCAGGAGAAGTCTTTGCTTCTGCTCTTCTCTTTTCCCTAATCTAGAATTTCCTTCCTAGAATTTCCTTCCTTCCTACCTGACAATGTTGTACCCCATATGAAGTCTTCCTTGATTCTTCACCTTCCCCTCAGCATAGTAGGATTTCTCCTTCCTCTGCTATGAATTTATAACATTTATACTCCCTTCATGACACGTGGAGCATTATTCTTTTCTGTATCCATGAAGGAAGTCAGAAATTGGGTGCATGTCCTATCACAGCCCCTCACTTCTTTGGGATGCTAAGCAAATCCTATAGCTTGGCTGTGCTTCAGTTTCCTTATCTGAAAAAGGGGGCTAATAGCTTCCTAGGTATAGTGAGGGATAAATGACGCAGTACATGGAAATGAACTTTGTCAATAGAAACGCAATCATTATTTCCCTACTTTTCATTATCTTTCCAACTTACCTCTCAGCTATTTGAGAAGAGAGACCATGTCTTGTTCATCATTATATACTTAGATTACTATTATTACATTACTATTAATACATTATTATTATTTCAAATAATAGTGGCTAATACTTACAGAGCATGTGTGTTTGTAGGGCACCATCCAGGTGCTTTATAGAGATGATTGAATTCTTCCAAAAACCCTAAGAGGTAAGTACTATTATTATCCCACCTTATGGAGGAGAAAACCAGACATTTCACAGAGCCTTCAACAAATTAGTAAATGAACAAGGGATTGAATAAGACAAAACCAACTTTCACAGTGCCTCCCAGGTGATTATTTATCTTTCCTGGTGCTGCCCCTTCTTCTTTTACTTTGGAACCTCCTAGGTAAATATAACATTAGGGCAAATCTGGAGTGAGCCAAGACCCTGAAGGATTTGCAGTCTGCCAGAACCTTCATTTAGACTTATTCTTGTGAAGAAAACTCCGGTGAGCTCCAAGAGGACAGAGATCATGTTTATCTTGTTCTCCCTTATATTCATAGGACCTAGAACAATGTCTAGTGATCGACAAATGCCTGTGACATCAGTAATTTATAAAGAGCATATTCATTATCCCTAAAACCACATAAATGGCTGACAATGGAGATGGTGAACAGTGTCCCCTCTTGCTTCCTCAGGCAGTATTACGAGATGTTATACAACACGGCTGACGAACTCCTGAACCTGGTGGTAGACCAGGGCGTGAAGTACACGGAGCTAGAGTACATCAACGCCCTCACCTTGCTTCACCGCAGTCAGACTGGGGTGGGAGACCAGACCACGCAGAACATGAGGCTGCAGCGGCTCAAGGAGATCATTTGTGAGCAGGCTGCCATCAAGCAAGCCACCAAGGATAAGAAAATAACTACGGTTTAATTGGGCACACAGCTGGGGGCAGGAGCCCGGGGTGGGGGTGAGGGGGCTGGGGGGAGGCGGGGCACCATTTTTATTTACTCAGTCGTACTTGCTTCTTTCTCTGGTATGTTATTTGGTATATTCCAGAGCAGACTTGCTTTTCTCTACACTGATGCTTTAGGGGAGAGAAGACATGAAGATATTTGTTTGTGTGTCTCTTTACTTTGGGCTTTTCATATAAACTCTAAAGGGAGTGCGTACAGAATGTTTTGATTTAACGTCTTCTCTGATGCAGTCATTTCCAAAGGGTTGAATGATTAGGGTGGGATGGGAGGAAGGTTGTATCAAATTGGACTCCAAAAAAAATGAATGCACAAATTACAACTACCCGGCAATCTTTAGAAAGCAGGCTGCTCCCTCAGTTTTGGTCCCTTCCTAAAACACTTCATAGGGTTCTCTTACACAAATAGTAGGTTTTTACTCTCTTGACCCTGTCAGTTTACAGTTCAGTGAATGAGCATATGTGCATTGCTTTCTGTCTCTGTTGCCAACATCAAATCAGTGGCTTCTCAGCTGGCTGTAATTTTCAAAAGTTTTCCTAACCAAAACAGGACCTCTTCAGGGCTAGGGGGGAAAGTTCTTTTATATCAGTCCCCGAGTGAATTTTGTGTGCAGCAGCTTGTACACAGAATATAGTGAGTGTATTTCCTTTTTGTCTTTACTTCTGCTACATCACAAATCGAGAGCCTTCCAAGTAATCACAAAAATAAAATTTTTGTCTTTCTGCTATATCAAAACCAAGAACCTTCAAATTAATCACAAAAGAATGAAAGGCACTCCATTCCACCCTCCTCTTGATTTTTTAACCTCTACTTTCCAAGAGAAGACCATGGATAGAGAACTTTGGTTCTGTTTGGATATGAGTGATTCTTGCTTACTTGCTCTCAATGTGAGCGCCTACATCTTTCTCACCTTAGAAAGTGGTCCTGGTCCATTCAGCCGAGTGCACGGGAGATGGAACAGCGTGACATTCAACCTCTGTGCACCCACCAGCGGAGGCCATTTCTAAAGTGTTCCTGGGTTGTTTAGGTGCTCACCTCTCCTGGCACACTGGACCCCGCCATTGTTCCCCAAGACTCCAAGCACCCCTGCTACCCATGGTTGATCCATCACAGGAGAAAGCAATGCACAGCTTGGAAACATGTGGGGAGGCGAGCAAGCAGGACTTGGACCATGCATGGCTGTGCCTCACATTGTGATGGTCCCAAACTGTATACCTGTTTTTACAAGTTTGGTCTTGGTGGGAAAAGCAGAAAATTAAAAAATCTCTTGAGAAGCTGAAATAAATGTTATGTGTTATTTTTCTTGAGTTCTTTATTCAGCAAACATTCCTAATATGTGCCAGATGCTGCTAGGCCTCGGGGCAGATACTAGGCAATGTGGAGGGCACCTCATTATCTACCTTTAAGACAGGGTATGAGCACTAGATTCTAACCAAAGAATCCTAATGGGTGTATACTCCAGGCTGAGTTAGAAATCAGGACCGACAGTGGGAACTCAGGCAGCTGAAACATGGTCTTCCAGAGGGTTCTAGAAGGAATACTGTAAATCTGTGTGCTTCAGAGGCTGGTCAGAAAGAAGCTGAATCCGTGTAGGAGAAAACCGTGGAAACAACATCGTAGGAAAGTAGTCTGTCTACCCAAGAAGTGGGGGTGGAGAAGAGAGATGAGGGTTTGGTTTGGAGGCCTCCTCTTACTGGCCACGGCTCCCCAGCTTAGCTTCTGTACCTTTTCTTCTCCTTCCTTCCACTATAGGTATAGAATCCTGGGGTGGTTACAAGGATACCAGGAGAGCTAGGGGTGGAATTGGTGAGTGCTTAAGATAGTTTTATCAGATGTGGAAAGGGACATGCGTTGCAGTGAGTAGAATGCCAACAACACTGAGAACCAGCAGGAAAATGGCAGATGGGCTGCTGCGGGGGAGCGTTTAGAAAAGTAGAATCCTGCTTTGCTTCCAGTAATGATAGGATTGAAAAATGTCAATTCTGCACAAAAAAAGTGATCTGTGCCTCTTTGTCCAAGACATTCAAGGCACAGATTTCTTTGTAGGGTGCCACACCACTCATTTTTCAACAGGGCAAGGGAGCCAGTGTCCTATTCAGTGGATGTCCAAATGGATGCAGATGGAAGGACTTCATTCATAGAAGCCCAGCCCCTCTCTAGGACCTCATTCTTGCCTGGACATTTTCTCAGTCTTACCATCATTCATTTATGTTTCAAATAGCTTGGGGAGAAAAACTCAAATACTAGCCAAGCTGAATTGGCAACCGAACCCAATGATCTTCCTCTCAAGTCATATCCATGAATGTCTTAGTGCTACTGAATTCATTCGGTCAAGAAGATGTCTTTGCCTGTTACACAGCTCAGGTGATAATGGGATTCATGTAGTGGCAAGGAGGAGAGGCAGTCCCTTAGGACATGGAGCTTACCTATCCCCTCGGACAAAGGGTCATCCAACTTTCCCCCCGATCTTGCCCTTCCTAGAGTTTTTATTTGCCACTCGATCCGTCAAGACCACCCTTTCATTTAGGAAGACATCTCCTAGGATTGAGGACTGACATCTTCAGCCTGACCCTCTGCTGCTTTCTTCTGAGCTTTGCCCTTCTGGAAGCTCAGGACTGTATCTCACTGTTCACTGTGCCCTTCCTGGCGAACCAGAGCCTGAAAGTTCCCCTCCTTTACCACGTGTGGATGGAACAAACAGATTCCTGCCTCCTGGGTTCCAGATTGTCACTCGGGAGCACAGCTATGGCTGCCTCGTAGTGCTGGGCACAGAAATCTCATAGTAAAACACAGGCTGTCAGTCTTCGAGGAGCCCTGGCTGGTCTCCACTCCAGTGGAGACACGTGATGAGAAGCCCGGCAAAGTGGCTGCCCCCGGAGCGGAGCAGGAAGTGATAGGAAAACAAGGAGTGTCCCAATCAACCAGATTGTGCTTGATGAAGCAGAGTAGGTGTGGAAATACGCACACCTGAGAGCAATTGTCTTAATGGGGCAAGGCTGTAAAACAAATTGGGCCTAATTTGGAGGGAGGGTAATGAGGTACCAAGAAGAAGAAAACAAAGAAAGACTTGGCTCAGCAAAGGTCTCCGCTCTGTCCTAATTAGGCCTGGTGCTTATAAGAAGGGCATAATTAATAAGCGTGTGACCAGATGTGGAATACAGCAGAGCCTTTCCCTGGAAGGGAAGGTGTAATGAAGTGCACACAGCTGGAAGGAGTTGTCCTCATTTGGCTGAGGCGGGCAGCCTGCCTGGAATTTTGGAGAGGTGTAGTAAGAGGCCCACCTCGGGTTTACACCTGAAAACAACGAATCCTTTCCCAACGGGGCTGGGCTGTAATGAGATGTAGCTAATTATCACGGGTGTAATGAGATGCAAAAGCCACTGGAATTGAGCTGGAAATCTCTTTAAAAGGGAACTTGGAGGCAAACTCCAAGAAGACTCCGCTAATGGGGCGAGGTGTGAGTCTGAGGAAAGGTGCCTGGTTTGAGGGGTTGCTCCGACGTCCCTGCCAAAGACGCGTGTCTGTAATTAAAAATATTCCCGGGGCATTCACACACCTGGAATGGGAGCCCCTGGGAGCCCGGGAAGGCAGGGACCTGCAAAAGCCACGCATGGATTTTTTTTTCAATGTACATATGGCTTATGTGTGTCCGTACAAATGAAAAAAAAAAAAATGAGGTTAGGAGCTGTCAGGTGAGTCTAACTCCCGTTATATTCCATCCCTTTTAGAAGAAATGTGGCCTCAGATTCCTGCTGACTTTGCAATACCTACCGTAAGCAGAGAAAAACTGGCCCTTTCTTCATCTCAGACTTACCCACCTACCAGGCCAAGCTTTCTTTCACAAGTGTATTTACTGCAAGGCATCAGGAAAACAGCACCTGGTTTTTGCTATTATTTTTATGATCGCTGTCATGTTATTTTAGATATCACTTACTGAGCTCTGTGCTAAATGCTTTACCACATTATTCCATTGAATCCTCAAAAAAAATCCTATAAAACTGTTATTATTATCATCCTTACTTTGCAGAAGAAACCAAGGCTCACAGTAAGACGTGGCCCAGACAGTGCCGACGCCAGAGTTCAGGCGTGGCACCCCTCTTTTCTCATCCCGTGGGGCAAACGAAAGACCCTCACATGCTATATTTGAGCTCCAAGGGACATTCTCATCCACTGTGTCCTCTCCTGCAGCCCCCCGGGGGGAGACACTCCCAGACAGAATTCAAGACGGCCTTCCCACTCTCCTCTGTGGTTCCTCAGCTCCCTCTGGCCAACATACCTACAAAATTCTTGGACACAAGAACCTTCGGCCCAAGGGCTGGGCCCAGGCAGCTGGAGGCTGACGATGACCCCATACCTGGACCAGGTTGGAGCATTGAGGGGTGGGGACTAAATGCTGAGGTTTTAGACTCCTCTGTACCTTGGGGGGGGGGGGGGGGGGATGGGGTAACTGGGTATTGGGCATTAAAGGGGACACTTGATAGAATGAGCACTGGGTGTTATATGCAACTGATGAATCACTAAGTTCTACCCCTGAAACTAATAATACATTATGTGTTGACTTGAATTTAATAAAATCTTGGAAAGAAAAACAGAATCTCTCTACCTTGTCTCAGAAGGTCACCTCAGCCTTACAGAAATGTTTTGCTGTTGTATAAACTATTAAATGCTCTAAGCTTCGGTTTCCTCATCTGTGAAATGGGATGATGATGAGAATAATAATAATAACAATAATAACTCCTATCTCATGGTTGCTGTATAAAGTTAAAAGAGGGGGTTCAGCGCTTACCATATGCTAAATATGACATAGGCATCAAATAATATTCTAATAATATTTTATCTGTTTCTTTGAGGAGCCGTTGACCCAATATCTAGAAAACCTGCTCTGCCATCTTCACAGGGCTCATTGTCACAAAGGTCTGGGACCTGCCGGGGGGGGGGGGGGGGAGGGGGCAGGATGCTGCTTGTTGTTCCTGAAGCCTGAAGCTGCCACACAGCAGCAGACCAGAGTCTGGGCCCCCTCTCCAGCACAGGACACCTGCCCTCCAGTGTCTGCTTCCCTTTTTGCTCTTAGTGAGTTTGCATCTCATTGCCTGCCGATATATTATGTGCATCTCATTAAACTGAAGGCTCCAGGACCCATTAGGGACCAGGCTTTAACAGACAAAATGGCCTTCTGCCCCGGGTTTGAGTTTGCTGTTACTCTTCCCGCCTGTGCTGAACAGTGTCAGATCAGGGATCTCTAAAAGAAGCTCATAAATTGATCTGCGAAACTGAGAGGAAAAAAAAGGTCTTTTTTTTTTTTTTTTTTTTTTTT